>CATIWF010065842.1:0-10663 GCA_949630135.1 Balakata baccata
ATATATTAAGTTAATAAACATTTAAATCAACATTATTTTTATTTAAAAGTACAATTTACATAATAATTTCCTAATACAAGCATAACAAATACTATTACGTAAACAATTTCATCAAGAAGTAATATTTTAATTTTTTTATAAGTAAACAGATTTTTTATTGAATATAAAAAAAAATATTTTTTTAAAAAGAGAAAAACGATTAAAAAGTTTGTCTATAGAACAAATGATGGAACGCAAAATTAATTACTAAACAAATTAGAATATCCAGACTATGAATTTTTTAATTATTAATAAATTTTATTAAATAATTATACTAAAATTAATAATTTAAAATTACATTTTAAATTAATAATAAGGGCAAATTATATAAAAAAAACTCTGAACATTCACTATTTTATTAAAATAATTATATTCTTTATTTTTTAATTTTTAAATATATATAATTTCAATTTTACATCAAACTTAGCATTATAAAAAATTTGATTTGGTTTGACAATTATGCAATAATTTGAATCTATTTTTTTAAATTTGACACTGAAAATATGTATATGTGGCATTTATTATTTTAAATTAATATGACAATTTTTTTTTGAAATACTATAACAGTAGTTAAAAAAATATAGATATGTACAAAACTATATATCAAAGTGCTCTAAGTTTGAGTAGATATAAATATATCTGTTCAAAACTAGTCATATATAGGCTAAATCCATACCAACATAACTAAATTAACATAGAACGTACTTGCGGTATGAATATCATCTATATAACTAGGTAAAAAATAGATTCGAAATACATTTAATATGAAATTGAAAGTATGTATTTTTAATAGTTAAAAGATAAAAAATATAATTATTTTGATATAAAAGTGAAAGTTTAAGATTTTTTATACAAATTGCTCTAATAATAATTTAATTTGAAATATCCAAAATCAACATATTAAGTGTAAAATATTTAAAGATATATTATATATATATATATATTATTTTTTAGATATAAATTAGATATTATTTAGTAATTTATATTATTTAGTATGTTATTTCGATTTTATATTTTTATTATTATTATTTTATATTATATTATATTATATCTATTAATTATTAATTTTCTATTTTAAATTTATATTTATTTTCTATTTATATACTATTATTTAATTTATATTCTATTATAATTCTAATTTAAAAATTTTAAAGTATATATATATATATATACTGAAAATATAAAAGTGATTATACTTACTATAAATATGTTATAACCAATATAATCTTTTTATAGAATTAAAAAAAAAAAAAGAAGAAGAAGAAAGAATGATATATCCATCTATATTGTCTTGATAAATTTAACATTCATAATTTAAATTACTAATATTGAAAAATTATTTTTTAATTATTATACAATATTTATATCAGTCTATATTATATTATCATTTTTTTGGGTACATATATTATATTACTATTTTTAATTAAATATTTAAAAATTATTTTTTAATTATTATACAATGTTTATATTAGTCTATATTATCTCTTACTATTTTTAATTAACAGAGTTATCTTGTATTGTATCAAAAATTTTAAAAAGTACAACTAGGGATGACAATAGGTAGAATATCTGTGAAAAATATCATACCCGAATTCAAATATATATGCATTTATCCATATCCGTCACAAATCTGATTAATTATCCAAACTCGTTTAATTACCTGTTTATCATTAAAAAATTTAAAATAAAATTCAAACTAAATAAATAATTAAAAATTAATCAAAATATACAAATAATCTATTATAAATTACTACAAAATCAAATAAAATAAACAAAATAAAAATTCAACACATTTAAATTAAAATAATTCATCAAATTATATAAAAATAATATTAAAAAATAAAATTTAAATATTCTATATAATTAAAAAATTATATTTTTAATTTTCAATTTTTATTATATTTTTAATTCAACAATACATAAATAATAATTAATTATATTATTATATTTAATAAATTATATATATATAATGAAATTTATTATATTATTATATTTAATAAATTATATATATATATAATGAAATTTATCGGACATCTTATTATCTCTATCTATTTTTGTTATAAAATTTTAATAAAATTATTTATTAAAATTTAATTTAAGCGGATAGCTGTAAAATCAGTATCCGTTGTCAGCACACTAATGACGATATTTAAAATCTTATTACGAACTACGAAGCCATCGTCCTACCGCAAATGCAAACTTGAAGTCAACACTGACTGCCGTCAGCCGTAACGTCAATACCCAATCTTTGGTGGCCAAGTCAACAGAATCCTGCTGGAAATTAATGGGCTCTACGTGTCCAATCTCTTTGACCTGCTTGTTGATTTCTCTTGATACATTGCCTAGAATATGGGGACCACTTAACCGCCCACCAGACTACCAGCCTCTTTCATCTCTTATTATTAGTTTTTTTTTTAAATTACGATATAATATATTAATATTTTTTTAAGTTTAATATACTATTTATTTTTTATATTAATATTTTATTAAATTTAAAAATTATATTATTTATTATATTATATTAGTAATTTATATAAATTTGATTTATTGATATCTATTAGTAAAAAAAATTATTATGTTTTACTAATATATAAACCTAAGATATTACAATGTATTATATCAAAGCATAATAGATAAATTATATAATTTTTAAATTTTAATAATACTAATATATTATATCAAATTATAAAAAATAAATAATATATTTTTTTAAACGGAAATTTTGCATTAGAATAATATGGATTATTATTAAATTTTAAAATGAAACATTTTGTTTTTAGAGTAAATTTATTCGTGGAAATTTAAATTAATCTACAATTTCTAAATTATAAGATACTGCATAATCGAAAAAATCATAATTAAAATATGTAATTAATGTGAAGATAATCTCCCCCTCTCTTTAAATTAGATTAGATAAGATTATTCCTTATTCGTTTCCCATACAAATAGTTCTTTCTTTTTCTTTTTTAGATTTTTGTGTAAATTGATTAGATGGCTAATTAATTAGAGAACTAATTGATTTAACACTTTGTCTTCTGACCCAAGTGGGAAGACTACTTGAAAAACCTATCCATTTTTTGTACTTTTAATTTTTTAAATCTATTTTTATTTTTAAATATAAGTAGATAAATAGATTTTTTTTTAAAATATATTTAAAAAATAATTTATAATAAAAAAATAATTAATTAATTAAAAAAAATTAAAACTTATTTTTGGAATATTTACCAATCTCACAAATACCTTGTGGTTCATTATCCACCGCATTTTATTATTAATTAAATATATAACACTCAATAATAATATTTCTTTATATTTCAATATCTCCTGAACTGTGTATAACAGTGAATTGTAATAAAAAAGAGAATTCCTATTTTTCCGTGAAGAAAAGAGCAAAAAAAAAAAAAAAAAGAGTGAATCATATACTAAAGTAAAGGGTTATGAGTGATGTACTTGTCCACATTATAGAAATGCTTAGCAAGAATCTTTAAATTCTATGGCAACCTTGAGCTCGAACATTGTCAAAGTTGATTTCTTTTTTATTTTATTTTTAAATTTATTTTTATATGTTGTGAAAGGGCAAAAGTGGGTTATAAAATTTTCTTCCATCAAGAAATAGTATTTAAAAAAAAAAAAAAAGAATTGTCATTTTCATGGGGATAGAAAGGAATTAATCTGGGAAGTGATGCACATGTCATAAGTGAAGTAGATCAAACTCCCAAAAAGAAAAAGAAATGTTTATGAAAGGAGGAGTGGAATCGATAGTGAAAAAATTCTTGAAATTTATTTCTCTCTCTCAATTATATACAGAATTTGGGGGAAAAGAATGGCAGAAGGACAGTGCCAAAATATCATTATTATAGAGGAAGTACCAATTAGAATATTTAGGAGAAAAGTTAATTATTAGTGGGAATTAGATTTCTTCATGTATTTTTTTCTCTTTCGTTTTTCTTTTTTATGAAATAAAATTAAAGTGGGAATTAGATTTAGGGTTTTGGGAATACGGCATTAACATGTTCTCCACTATCTCTAATGATAATGTCTAATAATTTATAAAAGAATATGTTTTAATATATATGGTTACAAAATGAAGAAAAAGATAACTAAGGGGTTGTTTGACATTGCATTTTGAAAAAAAAAATGTATTTTTAATTTTTTTGAATTTTAAAAACTGATTTTGGATAGATTTAGGTAAATATATGTTTTTTTCAAAAGTAAATTTAAGAAAAACAGTTTATAAAAAATTAAAAAAATCAATCAATTTAATAAAAAAAATTCAAAACATACTTTTAGAATATTCAACAGTAATCTCAAACACCCTCTATATGAACAGTATTGATTGCTTAGCTTGGATGTAAAAAATATCCTACTCAGTGATGCATAAAAAATGGAAATAAATCCTACCTTTTATTCTCTAAACCAAGTTTTTGTTCAAAAAAAATATTAAAGAAAAAAATATTTAGACAATATAGGCTGAATTTGTTGAAAATAATTATTGGGATCTATTTCCACTAAATACATCACCAGAAAAAAAAAATCTAAATTCCAAATAAAATTAGTTTTCAACAGTAAATCGGATGAGAAATCTCATAGTTTAAATAAAAAAAAACATTTAGAATTGGGATTTTAGAATAAATGAGGATGCTTTGCTATCTCTTCAATCAGTTCCCTTGCCTACTTGTTTGATTTATATAAGAATTCGTTAGGTACTTTTCCACAGCATAGAGTGTTTTTCTTGAGGATTTTTTGTTTTGACAAGTCAAGAAGTACCTTTTCATTGATACCACCATTTGAGCAAGATTGTTTGTTCTATGGAAGTAGACTATCAGCCTAGTTTGGATCTACTCATTCCGATTTAAATTCAATTATATACCCTTTCCGTTCGAAAAAAATAAAAAAATTATTTATAAATTTAAATAATAAAAAATAAAAATGAATTTATTTTTTCTAGACGAATTGAATAATATAATAAAATTTTAAACGGAAATTTGAGAGAGAATAAAAATAGTAATAATACTATTCTTAGAATAATTGGCTTCACTCTTTTTTAAAAATAATAAATTCACAATTTGACACTCTAACTCACCCAATTCTAATATGATACTAGAAATATAAAAAAGCCTGTCGCATGTAGACTGCCGGCAGAGATTCCTTCTTATATTATGTCTCTTGCTCTGAAGGATCCGTTGAGACACTACACTCTCACTTTACACTCATGCACCTCATCACCTTGCACTTATAGTCACAACTCACTCACGGCACACATACTTATGCACTCACTACAGAAAAACAACCCATCTGCATTTATATATGGTTAATGTCGGTTAAGAGACGACTTCTGTGGTGTACTTAGTATAATTTATACCAGGTGCTTTAAGACCGTTGGATCATCAACTTTTAATTTCAACCACTCATTATCAATGCATGATATTAAAAGTTGATAATTCAATAGTTTTAAGGTACCCGGTATAAATTACATTGAGTGTACCTTAGAATTCCTCCAGTTAAGAAAGAAAATCAATAATCCTACAATATTCTGTGTGGCGATGGACTAACAAACATAAAATATTTTTGTAGACAATTATAAAATGTCCTAGAGTTTGTAGAGTCGGTGATGACTCTTTACACTCCTCCTCAGTACTGAATCTCATATATTAATATTTCTAATCTTGCAACTCCACGTCCATCTTGATCACAATAAGCTTTGCATTCGAGTTGGACATGAATTCTTTTGTTCTTATTCAATTGTAGTGTCACCATATTCCTCTTATCTTTTCATTTGCTGCTCAAAAATTTATTTTTGTATCCCTGGAAATTTTTCATAAAATTCTTTTCATCCAATCCAATCCCATGGCATTTTCTTTCTCCTTCCGATATACCTCTTATTCATCTCGCATTGCCTTTATATCATTCTCTTGATTTCGTCTTTGGATTGAAATGTTATCTTTAACCTCTTTGTTACTAGAAGACCACAATAACTCTTCCATAATTTTATGATTTTCTTTCTTTTTTTCTAATTGTTCCCCCATACTTTGCTGTATGTCACTTTCTTTCTCGTAGTTAACTTCTTTAACATGTTCTTCTTCCACACTTGGAATTATCTTTTCAACTTTAACACTTGAATTTGATTGATCCTGTATTTCTTCTTCTATTGGAGTACTTTCAAAGAAACTTAATTATGTTAATATCCTATTTGTCATCTCTTTCATGACTTTTCGAGGTACTACAACATAGCTAATAATGCCAACTTATTTCACTCAACCAACTCATTTAAATCATCGTTTACTTACTCTTCGATTGCACCAGATCCTTGAATATTGAAGTCACATTCATCTTGGTCTTCGATTGTACAAGATGCTTGAATGCCGAAGTCCCATTCCTCTTCACTTTGAATGCCATGTTGTTTTGCCATTGCAACATTCCCTTTTGCTCTTCTATATAATGTCCTCTTTTGCCACAATTGTAACATCCTACATTATGTTAGGCTAGATCTTTTATTATCTTCTTGATCTTTATGTTGTTGTGCTTCCTTTAAATATTGACTTCTTGGACTTTCTTTTAAGGATTTATTTTTATAATTTATCTTAGCCTAAGTGTCTATCCAATCTTTGGGTCAGCAATTTTTTTTGCAGCTAAAGAGTGCCACATTTTCACTTTTTAGTGAGATTCCTGCCATCTACTTAGCCAAACTTTCTTGATTGGCTAAAAGATTTTCTAGCTCCTCCATTGACGATTATTTTGGCCATTATTGAACAACAAATCTAACTTTACAATTTCATTGCAGAGACTTTACCTTTAAGAAATATTGATTAATAGACATGACAACTTGCTTAGTTGTCATTAACTCATTCTCAAGGTATTGAAACGACATTTCATTTTTCTTTGAACAACGAGATGCAAGGATATCTCATGTTTCTTTCGGTGTTCTTGCATCTTTTATATATTTGAGAATATCATCTTCAACTGAAATTTTAATAGCATATAAAACCTTACCATGTTTCGCCTTCTACTTTTGCACTTCAGTTGCAGAAGCACTTGTACTATTGTCTTGACGTGTTGTAGTATCACTTCCACCAACAATCTCCCATAACTGTTGTCCCTCCAAATACGACTTTATAACAGTTTGCTAACTATAATTGTGATGATTAAGCCTTTTGATTGCGCTCATCAATTGAAGATCTGCCCATTGTGATTTGTTATTTTTCTCCTTATTATCAAGTAAGCTTGGTCCCTGACCAATTTGCTTCACAATCCCATACTGTATATGAACACGCGATCTACGGTCCCTGACCGTCTTTTCTTCAAGCTCTTGATCACTAATGTTAATCATTGATCAACCTAGCTCTGATACTATTTGTTGAATTTGAGAGACTAAATTGAAGATATATAAAATGTTCATTATATTAAACAGAAATTTACACCTCACTAAAACACTGCACTCTCATTTTGCTCTTATGCACCTCACACACTCACTATCACCTTGCACTCACAGTCACAACTAACTCACGGCACACACACTTGTGCACTAACTACACAAAGACAGCCCACCCATATTTATATAGGGCTAATGTCGGTTAAGAAAGGAAATCAATAATCCTAGAATATTCTCGCATGGCGGTGAACTAACAAACATAAAATATTTTTGTGGACAATTATAGAATGTACTAGAGGTTGTAGAGTCAGTGATGACTCTTAACAATAGATCGATACATATGTTACATAACACTCAAAAAAAATTAAATTTTTCTAAAATATTAATAATTTAATTTATGAATATAAAATTTTTAAGGCTACATGAATATGATGACTTTGGCTACTTTAAATTAAATTATTATTAATTTAAAATATGCATATAAAATTTAAATTATAAACTTTTAATACAATTTTTTTTTAATAATTAGATTGTGGTCTACGCATTCTAATTAGGAAGATATTAAATTTTCATCATTTTTTCTAAAAAGAGAATTAATTAATTTTATTAATTCAAACTAGCAATACATATTGACAAAAATATTTTATTCCCTCATATTCAATAAAATATCTATTTTTTTATATAAAAAATCAAGATATTATCTTATAAAGAACTATTTTACTTATCAGTGTTTATTATGATTCTAATAGAAAATTATTGTATAATTTTTTTATAATATTTATTTAAATGTTTATTAACTTAATATATTATATATCACACTTTGTTGTACATTTTTTTTAATTTGAAAGATTTTGCTAGTTATTTTTAGAATTTATGATGTCAGAAAAGATACGGTTCGATATAGTCATATTCAACCGGATACCATTATACAAATTCCGATACCGATACATTATATGAAATTAGATTGTGGTCTATGCATTCTAATTAGGAAGATATGAAATTTTGATCCTTTTTTCTAAAAGGAGAATTAATTAATTTCATTAATTCAAACTAGCAATACATCTTAACAAAAATATTTTATCCCATTATATTCAATAAAATATCTATTTTTTATATAAAAAATTAAGATATTATTTTATAAAGAACTATTTTACTTATCAGTGTTTATCATGATTCTAATAGAAAATTATTGTATAATTTTTTTAAATAAAAATAATATTTATTTAAATGTTGATTGACTTAATATATTATATATCAAATTTTGTTGTACATTTTTTTTAATTTGAAAGATTTTGCCAGTTATTTTTAGAATTTATGATATCAGAAACGATACGGTTCGATATAGTCATATTCAACCGGATACCATTATACAAATTCCGATACCGATACATTCTATGAAACTGTTATTTAAAATTTTGATATTGAGTATGAGAAAGGAGGGTTAAGACTCACTTCAATTAGCTAGATGATAGAAGTATTCCTTATAATAACTTATTTGTCATTACGTAAAACAAAAATAAATCATTACTTAGATATATGGATATTATACATAAATATTTACACACTTTTCAGTTGCATACAGATAATATGTTGTAAAATTACATATGCAAAGTTTGAAAAGCAATTATAAAAGGATATCACAAACTAAATAAACAAATGCTTCTGCAATATTATGTGCGTGTTATATTAATACTATATGAATGCTATATGCATATCTAGTAGTTGTGTATAAAATGTCTGTACAAAATAGCTACACAATATAGAAATACCTTATTCATGAATCAAATTTGTATGATATAACATACATAAAAATTTTGAAATAACATTCATATTAATTTAATGTATGTAAATAGTAGTTTATATGTAAATGATATGACATTTACATTATGTTACATATCCAAAACAAATATTTATGCCAATTTACCTACTGTAGAGATGACAAACATATTAGTTTTGTTGCAACACAATGAATATTGGGAAGAAAATTTAAGATATATTAACTTCCTAGTAAATGGAACTGATATACCATCATATCACAACTACAAGAAGCTATTGGAAACGGTGTGAAATGAACTCAACATCAGTATAGAGATCAGATATCAAATCAAAGACCTACGACTTTTCATATAAAACGACAGCAACATCCATTTCTTTATAGAACTAAAAAAGAAGTATCCTAAAGTAGTCATGGCCGTGACTGACCTGATATAAATAGTTTGAGCTTTTTTTTTTTATTTCATTTTAATTGAGCCTCTAAAGCTTCAAAACTCTAGTATCACCCCTAATTCCCTAAACACAAAATCCATCAAAGATCAAGATTTGAGCATGAATTTGAGAGATTTACTAAGGAAGGAGTTAGTGAGAGAACGTTTGGAGCCTAAGGGAGCTCGAGTTCTCCAATAAGATTAGTCATATTTTCTACCTTCAAGAGGTAAGAAAAGATGTTTCTCCCTTTCTCTATTATGATTTTTGGGATTTTTAAGGTTGTTGCCCGAAATGGATAGAAACCATTTGTAAATGGGTATGCATGAGATGTATAGGAAATGGCATGATTGTTGCTAAATGATATGTTAGATGCTTAATGGTATACTAGGTGATAATTATGAATAATCAATGACATTGACTTAAATCAAAAGCCTACACATGACAATTGGAAGTGTATTAACGGCATGGCAAACCATGAATGGCATATAAAACGTAAAATCGTATAGATGATTCTTAAAAATGTAGAAACGCTAACTATGAGACATAGATGGAAAATAATGCAAATGATGAAAACGAACTCTTGGATGATGGATTATCCTAATGGATACTTAGTGTAACACCTTATACCTATGGATATCACTTATACTTATATTATGTTGTCGTATATTGTATATAATGGAACATAGTCCTGTTTATAATGAAAGATAATTTTTTTTTGAATCATATAACATTATTACTTTGCAACATTTGACAGTTCAACTAAGCATCATATCCTGATTATAAACCTAATATATCACATATGTTAACAATTCAGACATTATGTTCAATTATTTGAGTTACAAAGGTTAAAGCCAAATACATATTTACACATCATTGCATATTTAGTAATTTATACATATACAAATACACAACCCAAAATACAAATGTCATGTTCCTATACATATGTGCAATGCAAGGAGAGAGATTGGTGAGGCTCAGCCAGTGACCTGTGATCCATGTCCTCTATATGGTATTGTCACGTCCGCGATATAGACCCTGATCGTGGGGTGT
>CATIWF010065848.1:0-48326 GCA_949630135.1 Balakata baccata
ATATATATATATATATATATATATATATATATATATATATATATATATATATATATATATATATATATATATATATATATATAAAAGAGTACGAAGAAGTAATCTGAGATTTGTATTTTATACAGTATCTTTAGAAAAAATTCGCCCCTACCACACGTGTTAAGGATTAAACAACAATTGTCTCTCAGAATATAACAGATAATGAGTAGAAATTGAATACCACAACATTCACTCACAACGAACTAAACTTATGTCACTCTATCATGAAAAATAAAAGGAGAGAAGAATGTCCAAAGGTATTTCAGGTATCTCAACATAAAAAATGTCACTTATTTATACCAGAGAGATGAGAGAGAAGATAATTGTGATTTGCTTCCAATTCATGAACCATATTTAATAAGTTCATGTATATTCCTAATGAATCTCATTTATTTATGTATATACTTAATGAACTTAATTAAATGTTCATGAATTTAGATGATTCATTCATGAATCAATTTAATTACATAAAAGCTCAATAGTCACGTTCTGAAAATATTCTTACAACGTGATATTTGTAAGTGACAAACTTCAATTTCCAGTCGATTTTTCTCTATTATCTTCTTTAACAAAGAACTTATTTTGAGCTTCAATTTCTTATTTACACATTACCATATTAAGCACCTGTAATTCGCTCAGTTCATAAACCACAATTTCCCAATAGACTCCAAATGAATAAAAAATTGGACGAAAAGTAAGACGAACTATGTTACCCTTTGAACCTGCATAGAATATGTAGGTGCTACCCTATAAACATTTTCTTATGAAAGTATATTTAAATTACTCACTGTCCAGTTGACACGATATCATAAAATTATTCAGTTTTCTAGGTAAATATGACATACTCCACATAGAAATCTCTCGACACAATTCAATTCTCATTGTTATGTTCAATTTAACCCCAAACATATGCCTAGTTTAGCAAGAGTTGTAGAGAATAGAGTTTCATACATTCTCTATTGAAGCGGCCCCACTTCACTCTCACATAGGTGATATCTTACTTTTAAATATCATTAAAAGCATAGTTTAACCTCACATCAAATCATCACTGATTTTTTTCCCTATAGTGATCTCATCACGTCGTTACAATTAGATTATTCCATTAAATCTAGATATTGGAATCTCCAGTCAATTAGGTTGGATTTTCCTTCGTATCGACTTATTCCAATTTTACAGGTTTAAGTCTCATTCCTTTCGATGTCTTATCAATTTGCCCCCTATTTAACCATTTGGTTAGCGGATCCGCAATGTTATCCTTTGATTGCACATAATCAACAGCGATAATATCTGTTGATAACAATTGCCTAATGGTATTATGTTTATGATGAATATGTATGGACTTACCATTATACATATTACTTTATGCATTTCCAATTGCAAATTGACTATTACAATGTATGTATGTAAATTGGTGGCACGAGACTTTATATTTTACTCCCTATTATATTATAAAAAATTTACTTTTTATTTTATTTTCTGATGTAAAAATACTATTTATAGGTGTTTCTAAACACTTTAGAGTTGACAAAATTACCAAAATGAGTTTGGGGGGCTAAATTGGCAATTTGGCCAAGTTGGGCAATCTAATTATGCTGTGCGCGCACGCTGCATGTTGCCAGCCTTAGGCTGGCAGCCTTGCCACAGGCCCATACGAGCCCGTAGGAGCCCGCGACCTCTGGATTGATTTTTGTCTTCGCAGATAACTTTTTATGGATATTCTAAAAAAAACAACATAACAAAAATAAATAATTAAGTTACTAATATAAGCATAAAATATTATTAAGACAAGTATTCTGCTAATCAAAATTAAAATTAATTTTATTTCATAAAAATTAATATTAAGTTTTCAATTAAAAATAAAATTTGAGAAAATAAACCAAATTAAATGTCAAATTTTAGTTTTCAAGTAATAAAATATTTATATTCAACATATTAATGAATAATAATGCTATTAATTTATAAAACAACCAATAATCTTTTCAATTTCATTTCATTAAAATATAATACTAATTTCACAATAAAAAATAAAGCACTAAATTTGAGAAAATAAACTAAAATAAAAAGCTAAATATCAATATTAGGCCAAACATCAAAGAATATATATTTTTAATTCAAAAAATTTAGATAACAATATTACTATAATATCTAATCAACTATCAACCAATAATCTTTTCAATTTCATTTCATTAAAATATAATACTAATTTCACAATTAAAAATAAAGCACTAAATTTGAGAAAATAAACTAAAATGAAAGCTAAATATCAATATTAGGCCAAACATCAAAGAATATATATTTTTAATTCAAGAAATTTAGATAACAATATTACTATAATATCTAATCAACTATTATAATAGGATAATTGAAAAACATGTATAAAAAAAAATATTAAAATTTTAAAACTAACCTTACAAGTGATAAGAGATTGATTTTATTTATAACAAGTTTTTTTTTTGTGGTTTTTCACTTGTCTTTTTACAACACTAAACGAAGAATAGTAGAAAATAAAAAAAAAAGGAAAATAAAAAGAAACAATAAAAGGTAAGTGGGTAAAAGAAATGTTTGAGATAAAAAACGAAAAGTAGGAAAGAAAAATAAAATATTAAATAAGATAAGAAATACTAAAAAGTAAATAACTTCTTTCATATATTTATTTTAATAATTTACTATATAAAATAAATCATAATCATCATAACATATATAGAAGTGGAAATTGATGAGACATGCAAAATAACTTTAAAATACTTATTATCTCTATTTTATATATAACTCTTAATAATGGAAAAATTAATAATTTTCATATAAGTTATAATATTATAAAGTAGTATTAAATTTGAAATAATTATGAACTCATTATTTACTATGAATAAAATGCTATAAAATACTATGAAATCTGAAATAAGCATGCACTCATATAATTCACTATAAATAAAATATCATAATAATATATAATTCATTATAAATAAAATAATATATTATTATGAATACGAGTCCAACATTTAATAATCACATACAACGCACGTTAATAAAAAAATTTATATAACTAAATTGATTTTTTAGGTGGGAGCAATATATTATATATATAGAAAAAATTTCTAGAGACTAAAGAGGATATTTGTAAATATTTTTGGGGGCTACGGGGGCAAGTGCTCCCATGCTAAATCTGTCATGCTTTGATTAGTGAAGGCAGCTGGCAACTTAGCCCCACACAATTAAAGCTTAAAAATAAATAATGTAGCATTAGGAATTTTCAAAAATTACAACAATTTTTTGTCTAAGGCATTGTTTGGTAACACTAAATTAGATTATAATTTAGTTTGACCAATAAAATACTATAAAATAATATGAAATATGAAATAAGCATGCATTCATATAATTCACTATAAATAAAATGTCATAATAATATATAATTCACTATAAATAACATAATACATTATTATGAATATGAATCCAACATCTAATAATCACATACAATGCACGTTAATAAAAAAAACTTATATAACTAAATTGATTTTTTAAAGAGGGAGCAATATACTATATATATAGAAAAAATTTATAAGGACTAAAGAGGATATTTGTAAATATTTTTGGGAGCCGTGGGGGCAAGTTCTCCCATGCTAAATTTGTTCCTGCTCTGATTAGTGAAGGCAGCTGGCAATTTAACTCTAGGTAGCACAATTAAAGCTTAAAAATAAATAATGTAGCATTAGGAATTTTCGAAAATTACAACAATTTTTTATCTAAGGTACTGTTTGGTAACACTAAATTAGATTATAATTTATATTATAATTTAGTTTGACCAATAAAATATTATAAAATAATATGAAATCTGAAATAAGCATGTACTCATATAATTCACTATAAATAAAATAATACATTATTATGAATACAAGTTTAACATCTAATAATCACATACAACGCACGTTAATAAAAAAATTTATATTACTAAATTGATTTTTTAAGTGAGAGCAATATAGTATATATATAGAAAAAAATTTCTAAGGACTAAAAAGGATATTTGTAAATATTTTTGGGGGCTGTGAGAGCAAGTACTCCCATCCTAAATTTGTCTCTGCTCTTATTAGTGAAGGCTGCTGGCAACTTAGCCCCGGTCAACAATTAAAGCTTAAAAATAAATAATATAGCATTAGGAATTTTCAAAAATTATAACAATTTTTGGTCTAAGACACTGTTTGGTGACACTAATTAAGATTATAATTTAGTTTGACTAATAATTTGTATTTGATAAAGTAGTTTATTTAGAAAAAAAGTAGATTATAATCTCTAAAAAAAAGCTATTAGAACTAGCATAAAAAAAAAAGTTAGTAGTTTATTATCTTTTTCTCTTTATACCCTTATTTTTTCTATGAAATGACATGTTATAGTAATAATATAATTATTTAATTTATATATATAATAATAATAAACTATTAGATGATAAAGGTAGACATATTTATTATATTAAGGTGAGATATTAATATAATTCTTATAATATATAATATGTATATATATTATATAATTAATTTATATTATGTATTTAAACATATTTTTATATAATATTTTTCATTAATATAAGTATATTTTTTATGTCATTTTACATTTTCACCTATTTTTTCAGCTAGTTTTACCAAACACTTTTAATTAAATCAGTTAGATCATCAACTACCAAATTTTTAGCTACTATATTATCAGTTTGAAGTTAGATTGTCAAATAATTTTACTAAACATAGCCTAAATCTATACCTAATTATTTGTCTTCTCTATTTTAATTAAGTTTCATCTCCCTAGCATGCGGTACGCCTACTTCAATTTATAGAAACGTAATTTATACACATAATCAGGATGAGAAAGTATTGGGAAATTCCTATGGTTGCTCTATAAAAATGTCAATATCCAATAAGCATATGAGAAATTAAGTATTAGATATATCTATTGGTGAGGCCAATTTTTACCTTAAAACAGTGATATGTAGTCTAGTTGATTGAAAACTATAAAAATAAAAATCTCTCAAACACTTCGAGTTCGAATTTCATTATCTCATTTCTCAAACTTTTATTTGATTAAAAAAAAAAACAATGCATTTAGTTGACATTTTAACAATAGGACTAAAAGTTTGTGTAATCAATACCAGATTTCAGAGCAAAAGCCCTAGCTACTAAACTTGCTTTATTTGGAACATTAAGTTCCCACTTAGCTATCACTTTAATTAATAACAATATGATGACTTTAAGAGTTGGAAACTAGTACTTCATTTCCATTATGTGCAACTGTTTTTTAAGTTTTTGATTTGATATTAGAATTAATTCTACTAATTCAAAACTATTATATATAATTAATGCAGTGCCCTTTATTTTGCTCTTTCCAAACCTTCTATTTTTCTTTTATTGATTTTATAAATGTAGAACTAATGTTTATGTTCAAATAACTTAATCAATTAATTTAGTTAATATTATACATTTTCTTTATATATCTGTTTACACCATATTTTTATTCTAGGTCTATTTTGGTAAAGTTTAAGCTCATGACAACTATTAAGAACCAAATCTATAATTGAATCAATTATTTGTGAAGAGATGCTCAATCAAGCTAAATCCCTAAAAAATAGGAGTATTGCGGTCAATTAGAGAGAAAATAGAATGAGAAGGAAATATGGCTAAGGGTTACAACATGATATTTTAACACTACGGTCAGTTGGAGAGAAGATGGTAGACTAGGAGGAGGGAACATGGCTAACGGTTACAATATGATATTTTGGCTCCAAAAAATGCTACAAAAGGAGAGAGCAATCAAGAACAAAAGAACAATAACAAAGAACTCAATCAACCAGAGCAAATTCTAAGCAAGTTGCATTCTACCATCAGTCTTTTTAAGTCTTATTCTTATTTTCAACATTAGCTTTAAGTTCATTTAGCTTTTGTACGTTTAAATTCATTTCGTTTTAGCTAATCATCAATCTTAGCTTAGTAAAATTATTTTACTATTTATCTTTGTTCAAGCTTTCTTTTAGCCTTAGTCTTATTACTCTTTAGCTTACATTTTTCACTATTGTCAATTTCATTAGCAACTAAATTTAAGTCTACTGTCAAGGAAATTTAGGAATTCCACAATTATCAAATTAGAAGTCCTTAGGTGCAAAATTTATATTAGTTTGAAAAATATTTTAATTTTTTTAGCAGACCTACATGAATTTCTTTGTGTGTGTTGAGTGAAATTCTCCAAAAATACTTCAATATATTTTTTGGCACTCCCAATGGGACACGTTTGGTTGCTATTAAATGCATACTGAAACTAGAATTAAAAAAGATATGGAGTCTTAGGGATCGAGATTTGTTGCTCCAATAGGAGGATAAGAGAAAAGAGTTCCACTCATTATTGAACAAATTGAGAATCTAACACTTTTTCACCATGCTGAAGAAGAAGAAGAACTGAGGAGTCCAATAGGACTACAAAAGTTAGGTAATAATCTACCCACTAATGTTTCTAACCACCCTAATGAGCTTAGGTCTTTGCTAGAAGAAATCAAGAATCAGAACGGTATAGTCATTCAAAGGCTTGAAGCTCGCATAGTTGAATATGCAATTTAAGTAACCGAACAGGCAAAGATCTATGTCAAAGCCATCATTGAAGAGTTGACTCAACAATCCATCTCCTAGGTGAAGTTATTAGAGACCATTTCAGGAATCATAGGAGAAGTGAAGCAACAGGTGGTTGCATGCAAACAAGACTTCACTCTTGTACCTAATAGACAATCATCTAACGAGCTTGGGGCTCAGTACTCCAGCATCTACTGTGCAGTTTGTGACCACCACCGCTCATAATTTCATGTTGAGACTAGGTATACTCCTCACTTGAGGGAAGAAAGGACTCTTGGTACTAGAGTTGGAGGTCGCACCAATACAAAAACTATTGCACAAAAGTTATTTGCACATACCAACCTCGATAATCAAACTAGAGCTATGGGGAACCACTACCTCTCTTTGAAGACTGGGGGATCAATTTACATAAGTCCTATAGACTAGGTATAAATAGAGAACCATACCCTAATTTGCCTTTCATACAAGTACATGCACCAATAGATATGGAAACAGTGAGAGACACAGTTCATGAGCTATATAGGCCTAGCCCAGATTGATAGGGCGCCCATAGGTCATATCCATATATAATTGACCATAAAAATCCCTACCCTAAAGGATTTCAAATACCAAATTTCACAATATTCTCTTTTGAGAATAAATAGTCAACACTTGAATACATAGCCAGGTTTACTATTCAATATGAAAAGTTGGCCAACTATGAGAACTTCCCTTGCTACAAGCTAAAGTTTTTTCCTAATTCCTTAACAAATATTGCTTTTATTTGGTACATTACACTACCAAGAAACTCTATACTAATATAGTAGGAAATGGAGAGACACTTTCGTACTCAGTTCTATAGGGCTAAGCTAGAGATTTGTATAGCCGAACTCTCCAAGATAATCTAGAAAAGTGGGGAAATTGCAGATCTCTTCATTGCAAGATTCAAGAAGATGAATAATCACTACAAAAATCCATTTACCTAAAGTTGAATATGTCAAAATGGTCAAGAAAGACCTTAACATAGAGCTAAGGAAAAGGTACTAAGCGATGGAGTTCAAATACTTTTATGAATTGGCTGCCAAAGTTTCTGAGTATGAAGAGCTCCTTAAAGAGGAAAGCCACAAGAGAAAAGTGGTCATGGTCATATATTATTAAGAGGTAACGCCTGAGGTTATCATTGCTAACTTAATTAATACAAGTTCTTATATATGTCTTATGTTGGTGAAGAAGACTCTGGACCTGTGGAAGAAGAATTAAGCCTCAAATAATCAACCGCAATATATTCTAAGACCGAATAGAAATTTGATTTCCTAATCAAAGAAAAATTCATCAGCTTTTCTCTTGAATACAAAGCATCATCCAATGAGGACCTAAAGAGTATGACATATCATAAGTATCATGACTTATGGAACCACAACACTAACTTTTGTTAGGGTTTTATAAATGTGATATAAGATAGAATCAACAAAGGATACTTAAGCTCCCCGAGAAGAAGGAGGCCATTATGATTAATGAGGATCAATTTCTTCCCATGGCTTCAATGAATACAACAGCTTTTGATCTTAGATCCTTATTAGGTTCTAAGAGAGATAGAAAGACAAAAAAGTTAGCACATACTCCAAAAATTTTAAAAAGTTTGGATTTATAATGAACTTCTAATGCAGGATAACCCAAGAAATTAGGTGCATATAAAGAGGGATCAAGCATACATAAGGTCGATTCCTGAAAGAAAAGTCTTAAAGAGTAAATACTCACCACCACTTCCATAGAGAAAGGACTATTCCAATCCCATCTTTTAGAAGGCAAGAGGTACTCGAAGAGCGCTAACGCTATAGGAAGCATTCAACCCCAAAAGTTGCTAAAAAAATATTGCTCATCACAAGAAAGTTTACTATGCCACCTCTAGTATCAATAAGCCGGGAATGGCATAAAGTATATCACAAGAAGTTTCTCTAGAAATTAACAAGGACTTAGAAAAGTAGGGTGCAAAGGCAAGGAGCAGCCAAGAAAAAGGCAAGAAGAAGGAGAGATTGGCCAACAAAAGACAGGATTTAAAGAACTAAATTTAGGAGAAAGTCCACAAAAGACTCTCAATCGATGATAAGTTTAAATTATGCAGAACCAGAACTAAGAACCATCTAGATAAGTGATGTTCCTATAACATTTCAATGCAATGTTACATCGCTAACGCTTCTAGATATGTTCAAATTGAAAGAGGAGAATAATATCAAGATGGAAGAAGCAGTGATCCAACACTCATTAAGGGAGAAGGAAGGAACTACCAAGGTCATAATGTAGAGATGACTAAACATATTAGGCCGTTATATATAAAAGCCCACCTTAATGGCAGACCAGTTTCCAAAGTGCTAATGGATAATGGGTCAGCTATTAATGTAATGCCCCTAAGGACATTAAGAACACTAGGGAGGACTATAGATGACCTTATTGACACTAAAGTGGTAGCTTCATCCTTTACTAGTGAAGTAACCAAGACATTTGACATATTACCTATAAACATCACCATTGGTAATAAGACATCACTTTCTACATTATTTATAGTTGATTCTTCTACTAATTATAATGTGTTATTAAGGAGGGACTGGATTCACACCAATTGGTGTGTATCGTCCTCTCTTCACCAATTTTTGATGTTTTAGAAAGGAAGCGATGTGGATATTCTATAGGTAGACAAACATCCCTTTGTTGTTTCATCAAGCTCTATTAAAGCCATATACTATGATGATTAATGTGACCCAATCAAATTCAAGGGTAAGAAGAAGAATGACTCGCCAAAAGCCATATACATGGAGGGAGGAACCAAGATTGACCAACTCTCCAGAACCACCATCGTGCCTTTCAAGCCAACAGGTAACCCAATCATTGAGGAGATAAATGATTAAGTACAACTAAAAAAAATTAGTGGTAGCTACAACCGCAGTGTTTAAAATGTAGATGCAGCAACTATTAGACAGGATAGGAAGTGATGAGCTCTAATAGACTTTTGAAATTAAAATTATCAAGAACTTTTGGTTGCAAAATTAATCTCTACTTTCTCCAGTACTCTAATTTAGCTTTCTCTTACTTTTGAAATTCTAAATCTAGAGAGAGAAGAAAACTTTGAGCCTTACTGCGATAAACGATAAAATGAAGAGGCTTGAGTAATTTGAAGCTTTTATATCTATACAGATATGGCCTATAGCCATATTGTATGCATGCACAGGGGAAGGGGGGCAAGAGGGGGCAGTTGTTTACTCCATATTGTTACTCTAGATCCATTTTGATAAAGTCCATGACAGGTATCAAGACCCGAATCCTTGTTTGAATCAGTGATTGTGAAGAGATTCAGTCAAATCTGATTCCTGAAAAATAGAAGCACTACATTTAGTTGGAGAAAAAATGATAGACAAAAAAGGAAACATGGCTAATGGTTACAATGCGATATTTTGGCTCTAGGAAATGCTATAAAAAGAGAGCAATGAACAACTAAAGAACAATAACAATAAATTCATTCAACCATAGCAAATTCTCAGCAAATAACATTCTAGCATCAGTCTTATTCTTGCTTTCAACATTAGCTTTCAGTTCATTCAACTTTTGTTTGTTTAATCTTAGTTTAGTAAAATTATTTTCTCTAGTATTTGTCTTAGTTCAAGCTTTCTTTTAGTCTTAGTCTCAATTACTATTCAGCTTTCATTTTTCACTATTGTCAATTTCATTAGCAACTAAATTTAAGTGTATTATAAAAAAAACCTTAGGAATTACACAATTATAAGATTAAAAGTCTTTAGGCACAAAATTAAAAATTTATATTAATTTAGAAAACACTTTAATTTTTCTAGTACACTTGCATTATTTTTTTTTTGTGTTGAGTGAAATTCTCAATAAACACCTCAACAATATCTTTATTCTAATTAAAATTATATCAAAAGTAAAAAAAAATTCATACTACTGATAAAAAAAACAAATTGATTAAGTAAAAACACTATAAAAATAAATTTTAATTTAAAACTCATTGAAATTAACAGAATTAAATAAATATATTTTGCGGAAGAAATGGAATAAAGAAAACAGAAACAATTAAATTGGGGAGGGACCAAATAAATTAGTAAATGTCCGAAAGGCAATAACAGAACCAGCCAACATCAGTAAGGTCAAATTTTCTTTAAAGTTTGACATTATTGACATAAGGCATAAAGGCACAATTAATACATATATCTCATGTTTCATGTGTTATTATATAATAAAATTTTTTTTTTCTAGCCATTCAGTGTTCTACTATCCAAATTATACATTAATTTAAATTTGCATTAGATAGACCACTAATAGAAAATAATATATATTTTTTAAAATTTAAAAATATTTTATATTAAAGATTTAAATTTAAAATTTCTAATTAATTAAAAAAATCTAAAATGGAATATTTATTTTTAATGTATAACCATGTTTTGTTTTTTTTTTCTTTTGAAATAAAAATGGGCTACAATTATTCGAGAGAATATGAATAAGTTAATACAAAATTTTTCTAACTTAATTAAAAATTTTGAATTGGAACTCTGAATATACAGTTCTTTAAAATTTTTAAGAGAATATTTTATTGCTATCGGGGATCCTATCCGACACCAACATGATTAATACTAGTTCATTTACATATTTATTGAAACACCTATAAATTCACGTAAGAAAAATGAGCTACAACTAATTTTCACTTTAATTTTAAAAAATACTAAATATTAAATTATTCCAAATTGGATAATAAAATTAATTTTGTTTTGACCTGGCACATGTGTCCTATCTCCTTTCCATTGCAAAGTAAATCAAAGATCCAATCTAATTAAAATCAAATAATTTTTGTTATTGTAGCAAAAAAAAAAAATTTCTTACTAGATACACTGTCGACCACACAAATAAAAGCTACTATTAAATGAAGCATATGAAAAATATGATTGTGAGACTGAGTCGGGGGGGCCACGGAAATTGTGATCTTATGGTATGAATTTCCGGGTTTTTTCTTTTAGTTTTTTCAAAATAATATTTATAATTTCTATTAAATATTATTGTTATGACTTATAATAATGGTGCAAAATTGTACAATATATAATAAATTATAAATATTGATATAAGATATCTAATTTCTTTACTATAAATTATTAAATTAATTAAAATTTAAAATTAATGTTTATCTTCTATCATATAATTACTATAATTACTATGAAGGTGTTTGAAATTGTAGTTGGATGTATAAAAGCATATTTAGATTTTTTTTTTTCGATTTAGTTAAATAGTTTTTTAATGTTAATCTATTTTTATTTTTCTCCAAAAATAAATTTCAAAATAAAAAATGTTAAAAATAATTTTTTGAAAAAAAAAAGTTTTTTTCCAATTGTAATGTTAATATGGCCTATGTAAATAATTTTATATTTGCCGTCATTATAACAGGAGTATCTGTTTGGTGCTAATCAAATAGAAATTTTCACCTTTTAAGAATTTGACATAATTATTAAAGAAAATAATCTATTTTGAACTGATTTAAATATTAATTAGTTCTTCCTCATAAAAAATATACAAACTATAAAATTATAAATTAGCTCTCTGGAACTTGAAGGCAGGCCCATGTGAAACCCATGAAACACAAAACTTGGCAAGCATTCTTGTTGCTTTTGAATTTTTGAGCCCAACAACATTGCGTTTAAAATTTAAGGAAAAACAATTGTTATATCATATACCTAGGTAAATAGAGCATTATAGATCATTATATGTTTAAAAAATAGTGATAGTTTTGTAAATAAAATAAATTTACATAGCTATTAAATATAACGACAATTTTATAAATATTCATTATTTACTTAAAAAAATGTTCATTAGTTTATAAAAAATTGTTCATTTGTTTATTACTGAAAGATTCATTATAAATAAATTAAAAATTCATTTCTTGTAAATTATATGTTCATTATCAGTAAACTATATCTTATAAATCGTAAGTTCATTTGTCATAAACTGTAGATTTATTAACAATAAAGTAAAGTTCATTATTTTATTGAGATATATTCATTTGTTATAAAACTATAAATTTATTAGGAATAAAATATAAATTCATTAACTTATTAATAAATGTTCATTAGTTTATTAGTAAAAGGTTAATTAGTTTGTTAGTAAATGTTTATTTCATTTATTTGTGTATTTAATTTAATATATATTATATTATTTTTTTATTTTGATTTGTAGATATGAATCTAATGCATCATCTTGAGAAAGATGTATTGTGTATTTAATTTAATAACTATTACATTATTTTTTTTAATTTTTAAAATAATAAACTAATGTACTTTTACTTTATTCGTAATAAATTTTTCTTAATAAACCAATTAATATTTATCAATAAAGATAAACAGATGATCAATATTTACAAAATATGTTTGACAGTTGTAGAAGTTTATTTTATTTATAAAATTGTCACCATTTTTTATACGTATAATATATACTGAATTTATAATATTTTATATACTTAGATACATAATATAATTTGCGAGGAAAAGAAAAAGAAAAAAAAAGCACAAATTAAATGTTTATTCATTCAAGATTGAGTCCAAGTCTGGAACTAAATAGCAAGTTTCAGCTTGGGCTCAAGCATAGGCTTAAGTCCTGCAATAACAAAATACAATAGCATAGGAAACTTTAAAAAATGTCAAAAATTTTTTAAACTATTACAATTCCTCCGGTCAAAGATTTTTTTGAAATTACCGAAAAGTGTTTAAAAATATTACAAAAATATATATACTAAAAAAGTCACCCTAAAATATATCAAAAAATATAGATATAGTATATCTTGAATATATTGTGGGTATATTTTAGTTCAATATCCTTAAGAATACCTTAAATATGTTTTGATTCGATATCTTTAAAAATATCTTACATATATTTTGGTTCGGTACAACTTGAAAATATTTTTAGTATACTTTAAAAATTTTTTGAATATACCTTGGTATATTTGGGATTTCAATATTTTCATTTTGGAAAATTAGACTCTTCGGTATTCGAAATTTCTTTTATTTCATACCCATTTCCATAAATCCAAACAAGCTCAAAAATACAAAACTAAATTTCATGAAATTTGGAATAGCTTGGACGACAATAGCAATAAATTCTGACTGTATTAAATCTAGAAAAAAAAAAAAAAAAACTATTACTGTAAGCGAAACGTTCTGATCAATGGATGACAGGCTTGAGAGCATGAGCTCTTAAGTTTGACAAACCAAGTTCTTCATCAAGTTCTCCAACAATGCTGATGTTATCACCCTTTATAATGTAGAGTCCCAGAACAAGTTGTTGAACACCTTCCTTAGTAGAGTACACACGTTCGTGAGATTCATCGAGTATGATATTCGTCGTCTGCTCGAACCCTTTCAGGATTCCCATATTATTCCGCCCATCATTCGTGATCACTGAAATCGTTTGATCAACCAGAGACTCAAGTCCGGATTACAATTTTGACTTTTAAATGCTGCCATAGTTGAGTTCGATCATCGTCGAAATGCTCACCGGAAGAGGCTACTGGTGGAGTTGATGGAGCCAAAGAAACGGCTGCTACTTTAAGATTGGGGCTTCACCATATCAGGTGTATCTTAAAAAATTGCACTGGAAAAATGAGAGAAAAAAAAATTAAAAAAAAGATTAAAAATGAAAAAAAATTTAATAAATATTAAAAAAACAAAAATAATGGTAATTTTGAAAAAATAAAAAATAAAATTTGATATTTCATATAAAATTATCAATATCATATGGTAGACTCTTCGCCAAATACTACTGAGAAAATTATTCTTTAAATTAAATTTTCTTTTAGGAAAGTACAAAAATTGAACACATAATTTTTAGGCTTTTGTATTTTTAAATATATATTATATTTTATGCCCTTAACAAATTTAAATATATATCTCCAACACTATTAAAAACTAATGATGTATCACCATTTTTCTGTCATGCATCTCACTAAATATATTTCTCTTTTCTACACCACACCATCTTCACTTTCTCTCTCTTCTTTCTCTCTCATCTTCCATTTCTATCTTCCTCTTAAAAATCGTATTCTTCTTAAATTGGTGCACCCTGAATACTACCACGCCAATTTCACCAAGTACTTCACCGATGGATTTTGATTCGACATCGTTCTCTCCCGGGTAGTCTCAATCCAAAAGCCACGCTATTTCGACATTGGGATAATAATTTTCGATTGCAAATTTAGAAAAGTTTTTTCCTTTTTCTGGAAAATCCAAGAAATTTGGAAGGAAAAAATGGATTAGGAGATGGTGAAGAGATATTTGGAGGAAAGCCTCTTCTATTCGAACGCTTTTTTTTTTTTACATTTTGACTTTATTTTTGTTAAGAATTCTGGGAATTTCTTGCATGATGGAGCAAAAGCTACACTCATCGATTTATTTGGCTCTGCTATCATATGCACTGTTGGAACTCCAGTAATTGGTGTTTGAGTCGAAATCAATGGTGCTGAGATGGGATTTAGGTTTAATCAATGGTGTTGTAATATACACTGTTGGAATGCTTAATATACACTGCTCTACCAGTACGTGATGATTTTTTGATATTTTTTTCTTTTAGAGCATCTCCAACTCAACACTAAAATAGTGTTACTTTTACATCAAAATAGGATAACTAAACTAAATTTCTCTCCAATACATAATACTATTTTTTGCACGCAAAAAAAAATATTTTTGAATATTCATCTCACTCAATAACACAAAAGTATAAAAATAAATAAAAACAATAAACAGTGAAATGAAGTGTAAACAGTGTAATGCCATTTTTGGCATTTTATTATACCAACACCATTTTTTTATGTAAAAAACGCATGGATTGAAGCAAAATAAGAATACTATTTTTATCTTTATATGTTATTTTTATACCATTTTAGCATGCATTCGAGATGGTATTAAAAATTTTTAAAATTTAGTCAATACATTTGGAGAAATTCCTTCCGAGATATGTACAGGATAGAAATTGGGATTGGAAATTGAGGGAGGAAATCCATGTTGCTGATATGGGATTTGGGTTTAATTGATTTTTTTTTTTATATTCACGTTCTTAGATATGAGATTTCAATTCCTTGTGTTAGAGTTCCATTACTATGGAACAATTTTGATGGGTTATTTCATTCTATGTAAAAAGATGATTTTTAAGAAGTTGAAGAAGACAAAAAAAAAAAAAAAAAAAATGGAAGAAGATGGTTTTTAAGAAAAGATGGAAATGGAAGATGAGAGAGAAAGTGAAAATGGCGAGATATAGAAGAGAGAAATATATAAAAATATTTTTGAATATTCACTCATTAATACAAAAGTATAAAAATAAATAAAAATAATAAACAGTGAAATAAAGTGTAAACAGTGTAATGCCATTTTTGGCATTTTACTATACCAACACCATTTTTTTTGTGTAAAAAATGCTTGGATTGAAGCAAAATAAGAACTCTATTTTTATCTTTATATGTTATTTTTATACCATTTTAGCATGCATTGGAGATGGTATTAAAAATTTTTAAAATTTAGTCAATACATTTGGAGAAATTCCTTCCGAGATGTGCACAGGATAGAAATTGGGATTGGAAATTGAGGGAGGAAATCCATGTTGCTGATATGGGATTTGGGTTTAATTGATTTTTTTTTTATATATTCACGTTCTTAGATATGAGATTTCAATTCCTTGTGTTAGAATTCCATTACTATGGAACAATTTTGATGGGTTATTTCATTATATGTAAAAAGATGATTTTTAAGAAGTCGAAGAAGACAAAAAAAAAAGACGGAAGAAGATGGTTTTTAAGAAAAGATGGAAATGGAAGATGAGAGAGAAAGTGAAAATGGCGAGATATAGAAGAGAGAAATATATTTAATGACATGTATGAATGAGAAATTGTGCCACATTAGTACTTTTTTAACGGTTTCAGAGATATGTACTTAAATTTTACTTAAAAATGCAAAAGCACGAAATCATATGAATTGTATTTTTTCTTTTTCTTTTTTTTGCTAGAAAATAACAATTTATTGGTTAATATTCATTGCAAAACAAATGTCGTATTCTTAGAGCAATGAAATATATATCAATTAATATGAGACTTACAAAGTAATTTCATTTATTGTCATTTAATTTTACTCTTATTGCATTAAAATTATAATTTTTTTTCCAAAATAATCATTAAATTATATATTTTTATTTTACTAAAATTACTGCTAGTTAGTTTCTGGTAACATATTAACTGTCACGTTAAATTTCTAGTGACATATCAGTTCTTACATCAAATTTCTGTTAACATATTATCTTTTCGATTACTCATATCGAAATTGGCCGGAAATAATTTTAATAAAACGAAAATATAGTTGAGTATTTTTTTGGAATAAAAAAAGTTTTATGATTTTACTGTAATAACAACAAACTTAAGTGACCATAGATGAAATTAACTAAAGTTTACCACAAAATTAATAAAAGTTTAAATCACAAAAGGTTTATCAAATATTTATTTAAGGTTTACTAAAATTATACCCAAAATTTACCCAATCTTTACAAGAAAATGAATCAAAATTGAAGTTACAAAAACTTTACTTAAGATTTACTGCATTTTACCCAAAAATTATCTAAAGTTTACCCAAAATTTATCAAATATTTATCTGAAATTTATCCAATATTTACCAAATGTCTGTTTAAAGGTTTAACTAAAGTTACTAAAGATTTAGCCAAATGTTTAGTAAAGTAAATAACCTTAATTAAATTAATTAAATACAAATTTATTTTTTTTTTTAATTAAAGTTTATCTAAGGTTTACTTTATTAATTAAGTTAATTAAATATAAGTTTATATATTTCTTTTGTTAATTAAATTATTAAACAATAATTAAAAATAAATAAATGCATATATAACGATAATTAACGATCATATAAGTTAAATAAATTATTAATATATATTTAAAATGTGAAAAATGGTCGTTCTCTATCTAAATCAAATGAAAAATATATTAAATATATAATGAATCTAATATTTAAAAAGAAAAAAGAAAAATCGATAAAAATGAAAATACACAAAATTTGGAATGAAGAAACAGAAATAGCATCGGAAAATTTTAAAAAATTTTAAATTGTTGGTGTTCGTGTAATTTATTTATCAAAGAGGTTGCCGTGGCCAATGACTGAGGTACTCATGACCCAATTAAAAATTTGGGCCAGCTGTCCAAGTTACTGACTTCTAACTCAGCCTAACTTCCTTTTTTGATTGAAGAAAATTACATTTTTCTTTCCTTTCAATGCTATTCCATAACCAGGCAAAAATCTTTTTTTTTTTTTAAATTAGACTGACAATCAAATAGATTTAAATATCGAATAGTAATTTGATCGGTTCAACAGATTCAATCCTGATCTTTTTTTTTTTTTCTAATGAAATATTAATTAAAGTTTACGAGATTTTGTTGTTCTTGGTTTGGTAGTAAAATATGTGCTCAATTTCCTAAGACTAACGCTCAGAGCAAGATTATCAAATCCGGACCGGTCAACGGTCCAAAAAAAACAAAGGGTCAATGATTTAAGATTTAACCGGAGTCAAATTGAAGTCAAATCAAATTATATAAAATTTTTTAAGAATATAATATTTGAAATGTCGCATATATAATTAAATATGAAATATAAACCATGCATAATTATACATTTACAAAATTAATGACCTCAATTGCAATTAAATACTATTGAGAGTCTATTTTTTTATTAAATATATATTAAGTTATCATCATCTTTTTAATTTCTTTAGAATCACACATTTAAATTCGAATTAAAAAAATATATTAAAAAATATTTTTTTTAATTGCCTTAATTGAAGATGAAAAAAAAAAATATAATTTTCTAAGTTGAACTAACAGTGTTCTCATATCTAGTTTTATGATTGTATGAGATAATTTTATTGGAATGTAAAGTTAAGATAATTTCAATAAAAATCTAATTTAATAATCCTTTAATTTTATAAATAATAATAAAATTTGTATTAATTAAGATTTGTTTTCTTATAAAAATTTACTTGCCTTTTCTTTTCAAGCCAATGAAGCTTTTGTATACACAAATTCCAAAAACCTAACCACATACAAAATTTTGACTGACCTCCAAAATAAAAATCAAATAACTGAAAATAATTTTTCATTGTTTTTCTTTTATTAATAGAAGAGAAGAAAGTATATTATCCAAGAAGAGAAGTGTCAGCGACTTCTACAGTCAAGTACCAAGCATTTTATGTAAAATACCTTATCCCACCCATCATAATTATTTAAAAAAAGCCCAACCCACATATCTGTTGTGAATATTATGTAAAATGGACGTGCATAACTCCCGTATTCTTTACTGTATTTCATAACTTTTATCATTTCATTTTCTAGGTTAATTGTATGATATTATTGTAATTTTAATTTCACAGTTAAATTATATAACTCTCTATATTTGTATGCCAATAATAGAGACATGTTAAAAGAACAATATACAAGTGAAGATATTCTCTCAAATATCTACTCTATTGTTCTTTTGTCTATTTATTTTGTTCTTTATTCTCAGTTTCTTATATTTATTTTTATAATATGTTATTAGTACGAATTCTCTTCATAAGGTAGTATGATAAGTTTTATCTATGATTTTTATCTATTACAATTGATAATGGTGAATACGTTTAATAAATTATTGCATGTAAATGATTTCTTATTTATCTTCAAATTCTATTATATTTTATATTTATGATCATGAGAAAGTTTTATATGTAATAAACATCTTTATTTGTGTGTTTATATCTCATATATTTTATGCCACATTTATATCATATTTATGTTATTAATATATTATTTATGTGTATAATGTTTTATTTTTGTTTATGTGCTTATAATATGTTTTTTCATTTGAAAAAAAAGTTAATGATAGTAGTAGTAATTTTATTAATGAATTTATTAATGTGCCTTAATATATATAATTAGACCTAATAAATTATAATGAAAAGATATTTGGTATTTATAATTAATTGAAATTAAAATATTAAATAAAAATTATTAAGTGATTTATTAATTGAAATTATATTATATGTACATATTAAAATTTATGTATATTATAATTATTATATATACACATGATTATACACATGTGATAAGAAGATTATTTACCTAAAAACAAACTAAATACACATATACAACTTGATAATGAGAAAATATAATTATTACACATGTATGTCACGTATTTCTTTTCTTATAACTTAAATTATTTTTTTTAGATGTTTATACACGTGATATATATCCATCCACATATATATATATATATATATGTTTATTTAATTATTATTTGGCTATTTATAACTAATAAACATGTCATCAATCATGAAACATGTTTATTCATAAATAGAATGAATATTATTTAATATTATAAATTATTTTTTTTAGTGATAAAATATTATAATAAATTTTACGTATTTGATGTAAATATGATCATAGCATACTAATCAATAACACGGCTAGAATTACATGTTATTGTTATTTCTAATTTGATTAATATATTTCTTTTGTCATATTGTTAATGATAAATCTTATAAAATTAGAGTTTATGGCTCTTGAAATTAGTAAAAAAAAAAAATATATTTGCCATGAATATTGGATACTAAAGTTCACCTAAACGCGAATAGTTTTAGTAATACTAATAAAGAATGAATCTAATAATCTAATCAAGATAATGTCAAGACCTAAATTTTTCTTCGTCATCATCTTAATAAGTGATTAAAATATGATTATCTCACAATGAAATACACTCTTGTTCTTTGGAACAATTTTAATATTTTATTAATTAGATATTTACCTAAAGTATACCAAAATATTTGAAATAATTTGAATATCTTATTAATTAAATATGTACCTGAAGTATGCAAAAAATTTAATTGATTTATATTAAAACTCTCCAAATGAGAAAATAAAGTATACAAAAACAAACTTTGCATACCAAAATTATAACTTATTTTTGAATGATTGGGTAAGAAGCACTTATATATTGTGTTTTTTTTTTTTTTGGAAAAATAAGATAATGAGATGATTGATCCATGAAAATGTCCAAAAAAGAAAAATGAAGCATCTATTTATGACAAAAAATTATTTATGTGTGCTTAAATACAATATTTTAATTTATTTGATTATATTATTTTAATATTATTATCTTTTTAAATTTGTGCGATCAAATAATATATTATATCTTTATAATTACTTATTATAATTTATTTATTTTTTTTAGAAATATGAATATTTATCACTCATTGAGAACTTTCAAGAATAATAACGAAGATATATGCTTAGCAGACAATACAATGACACATACTATATTAAGAAATAAAAAATATTTCTCTCATTTAACTATGATGAAAGCAAATATCAATACAGTATCATGTTCAACAAACTTGATAGATGGTTCCGGAAGAGCCCATATCCTCTTAAATAATGAAACGAGAATTACAATTGATAATGCATTATTATCAAATAAATCAAAGAGGAATATGCCAAGTTTTAAGGATATACGTCATACCAAATACCATATTGAGACTTGTAATCACAATGATGAAAAATGAATTTTGGAAAGGTTATTCGCGTTATCTTCTGGTTTATATTACACCAAAATTAGTACAATAGAAGCACATGCAATTATGAATTAGAAGTTCATTGATATAAATATTTTTACTATTTGACATGATATATTGGGTCATTCCGAATCAACTATGATGCGTAAAATAATTGAAAATTTAAATGGACATTCATTAAAGAACCATAAGATTTTTCAATCTAATGAATTGTCATGTGTTATTTATTCTCAAAGCAAATTAATAATTCAACCTTCATTAATAAAAGTCGGATTAGAATCCTCTGCATTTCTGAAAATAATTCAAGATGATATATATGGGTTCATTAATCAACCATATGGACCATTTAAATATTTTATGATAATAATAAATGCATCTATATGATGGTTACATGTGTACTTATTATCAACTTGCAACCTGACGTTTGTGAGATTGCTTGCTCAAATAATTAAATTGCATGCACAATTTTTAGATTATTCAATCAAGTCTATACATCTTGATAATGCAGGTTAATTTACATCTCAAACTTTTATTGATTATTGTATGTCAATTGGGATAACTATTGAAAGATATGTTGCCTATGTTTATATATAAAATGATATTGCAGAATCATTTATTAAATACCTCCAATTGATAGCAAAATCATTACTTATGAGAATAAAACTCCTCATCTCGGCTTAGAGACATGTTATTTTGCATGCAATAGCACTAATATGCATTAGGCTAACATCATATATATAATAAGTTATGCCCATTACAATTGACTTATGGTCAGGAGCCAAATATTTCTCATTTAAAAATTTTTAGATGTGAGGTTTATGTTCCTATTGCTCCATCACAACACACTAAAATGAGACCTCAAATAAGATTGAGAATATATATTGGATTTGAATCTCCACCTATCATTAAGTATTTTGAACTGTTGATTGGTAATTTATTTATAATACGACATGTAGATTGTCATTTTAATGAGATAATTTTCCCAATATTAGAGGGAGAAACAAAGCAATTGAATTATGAAATTATGTAGAATGTATCATTTTTAACACATCTAGATCCTTGTACAATCAATGTGAGCAAGAAGTACAAAAATTAATATATTTATAAAATTTGGCAAATCAATTGACTAATGCATTTATTGACCTTAAAAGAGTGATTAAATCACATATACTAGTAGCAAATGCTCTTGCTCGAATTGATGTCCTCATAAGAGAACTTGCTATAACTAATGAGTCTAAAGCACACCTGAAGTGTGGTAGATCAATAGGTTCTAAAAATATAATTCCTAGAAAAAGAAAAGGAACTAGTCAATAAGATAATCTAATTGAGGAGGCAGAAACTCTTGAAGAGTTTATTGACATAACAATAAATAAATGTCCAAAAGATATTCAAGTACCTGAAAATGATAATAATGAAGAGATCTCAATAAGTTATGTCGTTACAAGAAAAAGATGGAACCGAAAGAAAATAGTCGTCGATGACATCTTTGCTTATAATGTAGCAATTAATATTATGAAGGAAAATGAAGATTTAGAGCCAAAAACTATTGAAGAGTGTCAAAATAGATGTGATTGACCAAAATAGAAAGACCCAATAGACTAAATTAAATTCATTTAATAAACATGAAATTTTTGGGCCAATAGTTCAAACACCTGAAGTTGCAAAACCCGTTGGATAAATGGGTATTTGTGCAAAAAAGAAATAAAAATAATGAAGTTATAAGATGTAAAGCAAGACTTGTTGTATAAGGATTTTCACAAAAACCCAGTATTGATTATTAACAAACATATTCTCTAGTGATCGATGTGATAACTTTTTGATACCTTATAAGTCTTGCAGTATATGAAAGACTTGATATGCATATTATGGATGTTGTTATGACCTATTTGTATGGTAATCTTAATAGTGATATCTATATGAAAATCTCTGAAGGATTTAAGATGCTTGTATTACAAAACACAAAATCTCAAGATGTTTATTCTATAAAGTTACAAGATCATTATATGGTCTAAAATAATTAGGACGAATGTGGTACAATCGTCTGAGTAAATACTTGTTAAAAAAATGATTCTATCTGCTTATGTGTTTTTATAAAGAAATCAAAATATGAATTTTGTATTGTTACTGTATATGTTGATGATTTAAATATTATTGGAACTCCTAAAGAATTTCTAAGGACAGTTAATTATTTGAAACATGAGTTTGAAATGAAAGATCTTGGAAAAATAAAATTTTGTCTTAGTTTACAAATTGAGTATTTAGCTGATTAAATCTGAATGCATCAATCAACTTACATAGAAAAGATCGTTAAAAGATTTTATATGGATAAAGTACATCTATTAAGTGCACCAATGATTATGAGGTCATTTGATGTGAATAAGGATCATTTTTTACCTCGAGAAGATGGAGAAGAGATTATTGGTCCTGAAGTATCATATTTAAATGCATTTGTTGTATTACTATATTTAGCTAATATCATACGACCTGATATAACATTTTCAATAAGTTTATTGGCAATATATAGTTCTTCTCCAATATGAAAACATTGAAATGGAGTTAAACATGTTTTTCATTATCTCCGAGAAATAATTGATTTGAGATTGTTTTATTCAAATAAATCTACATCAAAATTAATTGGTTATGCTGATGTAAGATTTTTATCTTACCCATATAAAGGTCGATCTCAAATAGGTTATGTTTTTTATGAGTGGTGAAATTACTATTTTATGGCGATCAACAAAATAAACTTTGACTGCCACATCTTCAAATCAAACTGAAATAGTTGCAATTCATGAAGCAAGTCGGGAATGCATATGGTTAATGCAAATGACGCAATACATTCGAGAAACAAGTGACTTATTTATTACTAAAGGTACTCCTATAATGTTATATAAAGATAATACAACATGTATAACACAATTAATGTTGCATTAAAGGAGACCGAATAAAATATATTTTTGCTAAGTTCTTCTTTACGCGTGATCTTGATAAAAGTGGACAAATCAATATTCAACAAATACGATCAAGTAGTAATCTTGTAGATTTATTTATAAAAACTTTACCCACTGCAACATTTGAAAAATTGGTGTAGAGTATTGGAATGCGTCGACTTAGAGACTTAAAGTGATGTTTTTATGAGGAGAAAATAAGTGTTATACTATTTTCCTTGACTAAAACTTTATTCCACTGAGTTTTCTTAGCAATATTTTTAACAAGGCAGCTTTATATGCTTATTATACAAGAAATGTATTTTTTTTCCTTCACTAGGTTTTTCTCCCACAAAATTTTTCCTAATAAGATTTTAACGAGTTATGTTCTTATTAATGGATATCCAAGGGGGAGTGTTGTGAATATTATATTGAATAGATTTCCATACTCCCATATTCTTTATTGTATTTCATAACCTTCATTTTTTTCATTTTCTACCTTAATTGTATGGTGTTATTGTGATTTTAATTTCACAATTAAATCATGTAACTTCCTACACTTGTATGTCTATAAATAGAGGCATGTTGAAAGAACAATTTACAAGTGAATATATATTCTCTTAAATCTCTACTCTATTCTTCTTTTGTCTATTTACTTTGTTCTTCATTCTTAGTTTCTTATATCTATGTTTATCACAATATTTCATTTTTTCGCACTTTTTAAAATCACACCTCTCTTTTTTCTCTCTCTATAGTTCTTGTTCTTTATAGTTTCTTTTTCTTTTTTCTGAGTTTCTCCATCTTCTTGTTCTTATTCTCATGGTTCTCTCAACTCTCTCTATAGAGGATTGAAGAAAAAAGATTGCACACAGAGAAAATAGAGGCAGGGACTGAGAGCATCTAAGAACGAGTTAGGTATACCATCTGACTAGCCAAAACCGCTAAAATCGGTCCAGGTCAACTGATTCGCTGGTTTTGGAGACGGACCAATGCACCCCAAGTTCCATTGTGAAAACCGACTTACTTGAGGTCCAATTCTTGATTTTACCGATTAAATTGACCAAACCAGTTCGGTTTTTACAACCATCTGCTGAAACCTTTTCTCCTGCCATGTACTATTTCTTATAATTGCATTTTCTTCTAATTTTATTTATCTTACTTCTAAATATAAAGAACTTAAATATTTTATTGGACTTTGGATAAAATTCCCATTTAAAGGATGAAACTTCAAATTCTATCATTGCATTTATAAAATTTCAATTTTCTCTCACTCATTTCCAATATCTCCTCATTTTGCTCTCACTTCTCTCTCTCTCTTCTCTTTTTCTTTCTTCTTTTCTATCATTTTCTCTACACTACTTCCAACTTTGTTGACTACCCAAATAATTAGTTTTCCACCTCGTCATTACTCTGATGATATTAGATTTTCCAAAATCTAACTAGATTTGCTGGAATAATGAGAAAAAATTGCGTATCAGGTCGCCCTTTCATCCTTGGCTTCCTTTCTCAAATATGCACCACAAATAGACTTAGAATGTCGAAAATCTTGGATTGGACTATTTGATTTCCAAGAACTGGTGTTCGAAGGCTATCCGGAAAGGAAAAATCTGGTGTCAGGCTACCATCGCCGTTTCTCCTATTTTCCAGCTTCTTTTATCAAATCTAATATCGGAAATGGAAACCATTATTTGAGGGTTGATCAGAAATAATTCATTCATTCGTTGTACATATAATATATATATAACTAACATATAATATTTTCTGCAAGAATAAATTCAAATTTTATCATTTATTATAACTTGATTATACGTAAGTTATATATTAATTATATGTATGAGTAAATATAACCCATATATATTCAATATATAACAAACTTATAAAACAATTGTCTTTATTATTATTATTATTATTATTATTATTATTATTATTATTATTATTATCTTTTACATATTTTAAAGTGATTACCTTTTACTGTTGATTGAGTTGTTTTTTGTTTAAGGAGAACGCTCCATGAATTGATGATGTCAGGTTAGAGATGACAATAGATAGGATATCCGTGAAAATTGTCATATCCGAATATATAATTTACTATCCGAACCCATCCCAAATCCGTTTAAAAATTTAATGTTAATACTCGTATCTGTTCCAAATCTTATTAACATTACACGTTTAATACCTGAACCCGTTTAATTATCCATTTATTATTGAAAATTTTAAACTAATATAAAATTCAATCTAATTAAATAATTAAAATTTTTAAAATATAAAAACAATTTATTATAAATTAACATAAAATCAAATAAAATAGATAAAATAAAACATAAAATTTAATTCAACACATTCAAATTAAAATAATTCATCAAATTGTTCAAAAATAATATTAAAATAATAAAATTATATATTATTTATTATGATAAAATATTATATTTCAATCTCGAAATCTCATTACATTTTGTAATTCATTAATTTTTAGAAACACATAAAAAATAATTAATTATATCATTACATTTATTAAATTTCAATAGAATAAATGATATATATATAATTAGGTAGCAGATACCCGATAGCTTTTATATGTACCTATCCAAGCTTATGACAGATTTATAAATTACTATCTAAACTCGTCCCAAAATTCTAATAGAATTATTAATTAAGATTTAAACGGATTAAAAAAAACGCGGATATGCGCAAAATTTGTACCAGCTACATGTGGATGCATATTTAATAGCAGAATCTTTCTTGTCCCTTAATTTCTAAGCAGATCGGTCCAAGTATTTTCCGAGTGAAATTTATTACTGACTCATTCTCCACTGTATGTTTCTGTTAAAGCATTTGTCATATTCATTAAGAATTGAAAAAAATAATAATTAAACAATACAACAATGTACTTTTATTTTATTATTATGTCATTATTTTATTTAGGATATGTTTGGTGACACCAAACTATATTATAATTTGATTTAATTATAAAAATAATATAATTTGATTAATAATATGTATTTGGTAAAATAACTTATTTCAAAAAAATATATTAAAATCTCCAAAAAAAAAACTAGTAGAACTAATGTTAAAAAATAATTTAGTAGATTATGATTTTTCTTTCCTTTTATCTCTTGCTTTTTTTTTATAAAATGATATATTATAATAATCACATAATTATTAAATTATATATAATATAATTATTAAATTATTTAATATGTATATATAATAATAAAATATTAGATGATAAAAGTGAATGTGTTTATTATATTAGAATGAGATATTTAATATGATTTTTATAATATATAATATGTATATATATTATATAATTTATTTGTAATATATATTTAAATATATTGTTTATAATTTTTGTTATTAATATAAATATGTATTTTTATATCATTTTACATTTTTCAGTTAGTTTTACTAAATATTTTTAATTAATTCAGTTAAATTATCAGTTATAAAAAATTTTAACTATTAAATTATCAGTTATAACTAATTATTAGCTAATTAGCCAGTTTTACTAAATAAAGCTTTAATAATATACAATTAATATGAATTACGTTAAATCAAGCATTTCTTTTCCTTTTTTAGTAGAAGCTTGGGATTCCTTCTTCTAATTTCTATACAAAATAATGGGCAAATTTCTTAAAAAATCCTTAACTTTTACTTTTTTTTATCAAAATAATCTTATACTTATTTTTTAACTTTTAAATATACATACTTTCAATTTTATATCAAATGTAGGTTCATGAGGAATTTAATTTGGTTTGATAGTAACGTGATATGCCGAACCTAATTTTTTTTAATTTAGCACTACTGACATGTATTAATATTGTATATGTGTTATTTATTTTTTAAAATTAATATGACAATTTTTTTGAAATAATGTGACAATAGTTAAAAAATTACATAGATCTATGTAGAATTAGAGATCAAAGAGCTCTAAATTTACGTAGACATAAATATATTTGTTTGAAACTAATCGCATATAAGGTAGATCCACACAAATATAATTGTACCAATACAGATGTACTGCCAGTATGAGAGCTGTCTATATAACTGAATCAAAAAAATAGATTCGGAGTGTCACGTCACTGTTAAACCAAACTAAATTCCTCCCGAAGCTTCATTTAATATGAAATTGAAATTATGTATATTTAATAGCTAAAAAATAAAGAACATGATTATTTTGACATAAAAGTGAAAATTTAGATTTTTTTATACAAATTGCCCTAAAATAATTAATAATTAATCACAGCACAAACAAAAAGGAAATCACATATTAATATAAAAATAGTAAGAGTTCATTCTCCCTAAATTAGATATTTTAAATTTAAGCTCTAGATATGAAACAATTTTAAAATTTGAAAAGAAATATTTTACCTATTTATTGCCCTATAAATAGTTGAAAATAAAAAAAAAATCAGAAATTAATTTTAACAAAATTTCCGAGATGACAAGAAAATTATGTTTTATTTAGCCAATAAAATGCAGCCTCTCTTACAATTAAACCTAGTCTATAGTTACTAACTAATTCGATTAAAAGAAAAAGGAATTAAGATAGACTAATTAGTGATAAGTATATTGATAATAACAAATATCATCTTGATTCACTAATCAATCAAGAAAAGAAGAAGAATAGGGAAGACAAATAGAGAGAGAAAAAGAAAGAGTGCTGCCTCCTCTAATTATCCGGCAAACGGCGGAGACCATAACTTCCATCATTTCTCCGGCATATCGTATCATCAACGGCCGAACAAACGTTGCCCATAATCCCAACGCTGCCATTATAATTTCTGCACCCAAGCTCATTATTTCTTAATATCTCTCCCTTTTTTCTTGCATTTCCTGTGCTGAATCCTTTATTTTGCTTTGTGCTTGTAAATATGTTCAAAGACAAAACATATTTGCATCAATTGGCCAGGTTTTAGCTAGGATGCTCCTGTCTTAACCACTTGATTCTGATGCCATGTCTACCATGTAACCAACGACACTAACTAACTTTCATAACTACCAGTCTCTATGTACATTCTAATTCTTTTGAAATATATAATTGGTCGTTCTCATTTGTCTTTTGAGTATTACAGATTAATTCAGAATTTTTGTGGCCCTTGAGTCCCCCACAAATTATATTATATTATGGATCTAAGTTCATGTAATATTGTAGATCAAGGATCTATCATACATGTATAGACTGTAATAAATTTGTAAATAAAATAAATTTATACATCTATTAAACATACTGTGACAATTTCATAAATATTAATTATCTAGTTATTGAAAAAGATTCATTACTTTATTGACAAATATTCATTAGTTTATTAAAAAAAGTTCTTTATAAATAAAGTAAATATTCATTAGTTTATTACTATAAAAATTAAAGAAAACAATATAATATTTATTAAATTAAATTAAATACACAATGCATCTTTTTCAAGAAAATTCAATAGATTTATACCTACAGATAAAAATAAAAAAATAATACAATATCCATTAAATTACATACACAAATAAATGAAATGAACATTTACTGTTAAACTAATGAACATTTTACTAATAAACTAATAAACATTTATTGATACACTAATAAACTTTTATTTAATTCCTAATAAATTTATAGTTTTATAAAAATGAACATATTTTAATAAAATAATGAACAATTACTTTATTGCTAATGAATATTTTATTTTATTGCTAATAAACTTACAGTTTATAACAAATGAACCTACAATTTTATAAGATATAATTTATTGATAATGAACCTCTAGTTTATAAAAAATAAACCTACGTTTTTATAAAATATAGTTTAATGATAATGAACATATAATTTACAATAAATGAATTTTTATTAATAAACTAATAAATTTTTACTTTATTCATAATAAATTTTTTAGTAATAAACAAATGAACATTTTTCAAGTTGTAAATGAAAGATGTTTTGGGAGCCTAGCGAGTAAGGAATACCTAAGAAAATTCCTGAAGAAGTAGCAGACTTAAGCATAACGGAGAGTCCTTCAACTGTAATAACAAAATGAAGAGGAGATAAACAATCCCCCTGTTGTAAACATTTTTGTAATCTGACTCTTTAGAAAGGCTACCATAACAAGAAAAGAGATTTTTGCCGATGATACACACTCATATATCCACGACCTCCATCGTGGCCCAAAATTCGTTCGATGAAGAATGGAATCAAGATAGTCCCAATTGATGCTGTCAAAAGTTTTATGAAAATCAAGCTTGAAAAGAATATTGCCAATACCTATTATTTAAGATAGTGAATGATTTTATTGGTAATAAGGGCACTATCTAAAATATTTCGGCCAGACAAAAACATTTTGTTGTATATTAACAATATCAAAAATAACACTACACAATCTTTTTGCCAAGATCTTCGAGATGATTTTATATAAACTCCCAATAAGGCTAATAAGAAGGAAATCAGAGATTTTAGTTGCCCCTTCAATTTTCGGGAATTAAGATGGCAAAAGATGAAGAGAACCCATTGGGTAGCTTACTTGAGGAGAAGAAATGTTTAACCAGTTCCATAATATCAAACCAGATGAAGTTCCAAGCAGCTTTAAAGAATGAGAAATTAAATCTATCAAGCTCTGGAGCTTTGCCGTCTTCACAAGACCAAACTCTGCAAAATTCAATGGGCAACAAGATTGACTTGTGCTACTGCACCATCAAGTGAAGCATCCAGCAGCTGCTTATTCAAACGTGTATAAGACGCTATCTGGTTTGCCAAACCTATTAAGGTGATGTTTAGGATTGTTGTTGAGGGTCATAAAAGCATGTTTTAAATTTTTTTAATTTAATTGACTGATTTTTTTAATTTTTTATACACTGCTTTTTTCAAATATATTTTTGAAAAAAATATCTATTTACCTGCTTCCACCAAAAACAGTTTTCAAAATTAAAAATAAAAAATACAAAATTTTTTCCGAAAATCATTTTTTCTAAGCACAATATTAAATAGGGTCTAAGTAGCACGAGAGAGCGGTCACTTTTGACGGTTACTATAAATAGCAGCATTGAATTACTTTTCAATTAATAAGAATCATTCTAGTTTTTCTTCTTGTGTTTCTTATGTTCTTGATTATATTCAATATGGTATCAAATTAATAATAGTTACCTTCTTTTTCTCTTCTGGGGATATTTCTTAATCCGTGGTATTTACCAAAAATATTTACCATTTTATGGTATTTTTTCGTAAAATTTCGAATTTGTGTTGTTTTAACAGTAATTCCGAATTTATGGTCGCGCTCACTGGTGCACCAATGTCCCTCCATGCACGTCCAAAAGCAATTTTTTTTTTGTTAATTTAGTTTTTTTTTGTTGACAATTTTTTTTAATTTATTTATTAAATTTTGTTAATTATTTTTTAGAAAAATTATGATACAATTTATAAATTAGAGTTTGATAAATTACTAATGAAAATTAAGTAAATAAATTAAGTTAAATTAATAAATTATAAGTTAAAGCATTTAGAATTTAATCATATATTAAGTAAAATTTAGAAAATAATAATTTATAAAAATTTTTAGGAATAAAAAATGTAGAAAAAATTTATAAAAGTTAAAATTTTTTTTATGGCATAAAAGTTTATTATTATTATTATTATTATTATTATTTGACTCATATATATATATTTTTAAAAGTTTACCCACATTATTGTTATTATTATTATTTGACTCATATATATATATATTTTTTTAAAAGTTTACCCACATTATTATTATTATTATTATTATTATTATTTGCCTCATACATTTTTTTTTGTTATAAAAGTTAACCCGCATTATTATTATTATTATTAGATGTTAGCCATTAATTGTTAATTAAATTTTGGTTAATTATTTTTTTAAAAAATAAAAACACTATTTTTAAAAAAATTACGAAAAAAAAATTTATGGTGGTCTGAAGTGGCGACACATGGCTGTGTGCGCCACTTCAACTGGCCCACGACTGCGTGCTCCAGTTGAAGTGGCGCACACACAGCCACGTGTCCAACACTGGCTGTGTGCGCCAGTCCAATCCTCAAATTATCTGTGTACGCCACTTAGACTAGCGTACGTCACCATAAATTTGTAAATATTTTTAAAATCACCATAAATTTGTAAATATAATTTTTAATTACCCTAATTTAAGAAATATCCCTCTCTTCTTTTTCCAATCACTTTCCCCTGAAAATTGTTCTCTCTCTTCACTAATCAGGGTGAATGTATCTGAAAGACCATAAAACTCTCCTTCATGTCCATATTTCCAACATCCAATTATATATCATTCATGGTCAAGAGGCATGAAAACGACATTACTCTATGAGGATAAACTGCAATTCGTTGGTGGAACTGGAAGCATTCATGTGCCACACAGTTTTAGTTCAACTTTCACTGCATGGTAGAGATGCAACGCAATAAGTTGGTTGGACCTTGAGAGCAGAGGTTGATAAAAATTTGATTGCAGAGAACATGTTTCTAATGATTTTGACAAATTTATATGGGAAGTAAGCAATTTTAGAGAAAATTCAATGGAACTCGTCAAAATGCTATAGAAAACTCGTTCAAAACACCTAGGAAATGTTAAGTACTACTACTAAGTCTCTTCTCTAGGTTTCACCATCTACTTCATTGTTTAAAGCTTTGCAATTAACTTCATTTTCACCTAAAATTGATGCCTTGGCCCTTTATTAAGTCTGCCAAGTTGCTATTTGGCTACTAAATATCTCCGATTCTGATAAACAAAAATCTGTATTATATACAAGGTTGTAAAAACCGACCCGAAAAAGCCAGCGGATCATGAGTTTAAGGTTGAAACAGGGTCGAATCGGTTTATGTAGTATTTTCATAAAATATAACATGTCTTATATATAATAAAACATAATATGTCTCATACATAATAAAAATAGAGAATAAGTTGTTGGAGATCTTTTTTAGTGTACAAGAATAATATAACGTGTCTAATATTCTCTTTTTTATTTTTAAAAAAAATCATATTTCATATATTTGTATAACTAAATATTTAATTAATTATTAAATGTAAAAGTAATTTATAACTTAAAAATACAATCAGTCAAAATTTTCAAATTGTAAAAGAAAAGTAATATAAAAAAGAAGTAAAAAAATGTAAAAATGAGTGAACAATCCTACATAGAAAAAAGTAAGAATTAAGATAATATATCATTTTATAAATAAGGGTGAGTTAATTATTTAAAAATATATTTATTTTGACCAATTTGATTAGTTTATAGTTAACCTATATAGTTTTAGGGTCAATTTTTTTTATTAAACGTGTTAAATTGGATAAAATTTAATAATTAAAATTTTTTGACAAAATTTAAAAAAAATCTGGAAAAACCTATTGAACTGGCCAGGTCGCCGGTTTTTTCGGTTGAACCAGCCGGATCACCGATTTTTTCACCGGATTGTTTCTTCCCGATTTTGGAGATAAAAACTGTCCGGCCTAAGCACCGGTTCCCGGTTTTTCAGGTTAAACCGGCCAGGCCGGTCCGGTTTTTACAACTATGATTATATACAACAAATCTTTTATTTGTTGAGTGGGTGCAGGTGTATCATATTCAGTAGCGAAGCCATATTTATCTAGCTACCGGAATTTTTTAAAATGTATATAATGATATGTAAATTTATACTATTTTAAATATTTGCTCCCTAAAAAAATAGATAGAGAACAAATGATGCAAAAAAAAAAAAAAGAATTTATATGAGTTATATAATTAGTTAATTGAATATATATTATAAACTACTAAAATTTTAATTTTTGGTAACAAACTTTTAATTAGAGAAAATATAACCCAAGCACTAAAGTTCATTCTCCCTAGTTATTGCACACATAAAAAGTCAGTATTAAGCCAAAAATATTGATGTTGATCTTTTCTAACATTAAATAATTATGATTTTTATTATTTTATTATCCAAATATTTGCGTAATAAGATAAAAGATAGTTGGATCAACAAATGTTTGATTACATACATTGGAAAATATGTTTTTAGCAACATTAATAATGAGCTAATTATACAACATTTTAAAATATGAGCATTCGTTTAGAACAATTATAAACTTTGGTATATTTTTTTTATATAGTTTTAATTGTAATATTTTAAAATATTTTTATATCTGTACAATTATTGAACTAGCTAGTATTATATTTTTTTAAGGAATAATATTTATCATTTCTCTCAAAATTTATTTATGTATCAATAATTTAATTGAATCATATATTATATCGTGAAGAAAAATTAGTATATAAAATTTAGCCCCGACTTAGGAATCTGCTCCTCGACTGATCATATTAGGAATCTGCTCCTCCGCTGATCATATTGTAATGAGTCCCAACTAGTTGGTGAGTACTGTGTTCAACATGTTTCCTGGGTTCATTACTTGGATTAAGCACCCATCCTCCTCCTCTGAGCCAATATACATGCAAGCCGCCACTGGGTCTCAGTATAAGGCAACTGATACATATCCATTTGGGAATATATATGGTGGTGTTTGTTTAGTTGGAGATTATCCTGCAATTAAAATGGTAGGTCTTCATAGGCAAATTGTTTGTGTTTGCTCTTGCTACTATGCTTGTGGGCTAAAGGCTTAAAATTTAAGCTTGGTAAATCTTGACTAAATCTTTTATAATTTCAACTTTCATTAATTTTTTGGTAAATATTATGTATAATTTGAGTAAATTTTTAAAAAACTTTTTATAATTTCAATTTTCTTTAATTTTGTGGTAAACCTTTGATAAATTTTTAGTAAATTTTGGATAATTCTTGGGTAAATCTTGTGTAAATCTTGTGAAACTTTAACTTTTGTTAATTTTTTGGTAAAAATTGGATAAATTTTGGATATAATTTGAGTAAAACTTAAGTAAATTTTTGATAAATCTTTTGTAATTTCAATTTTTATTAATTTTGTGGTAAATTTTGAATAAATTTTGGTAACATTAATTTTTAACATTTTTGTAATATTTTTAGACGCTTTAGGCATATTTAAAAAAAAAAAAAAAAGAACTTTAGAACGGTAAATATTTTTAAAAAAAGCTTTAAAGGATTATATTTTTGTAAATATTTACTTGCTTTTTTTCATTTTTGTAAAATTTTATTTGATAAATGTATCAATTAAATTGTTAGAATATCTCTTTATATGAGTCATGCTCTCTATTTTAAAGAGTTATTTGATAAAAATAGTACTCTTTGGAGCATTTCCAACCATGTTCTTTATTTTAAAGAGCATTTTTAATATAATACAGAGCATCTTATAGTATTTTTAAATATAAATAGTAAAAATTACAAGTCCAATATACTCTTTATGATTTACTATTCATTTTACTTTATCTCATAAAAATTAATATCTATCAAAATAAAAAATGTAAATGATTTTTATTATGAGAAAAGAGAAAAATATTTTAAAAATATACACCTATAAAAAAATGAGAATATGCAGAGAAAATTGAGATAATTTAATTATAATTGAAATAGACAGTGAAATTTAGTTCTCTAGATATAGAGAATTAAACTCACTCTCTTTTCTAAATTTTAAAATATAAAGTCTATTAGAGACCCTTTTTTATAAAAAATTACTCTTTAAAATAGGGAGTTGGAGATGTTCTTATCTTTAAAATTTAGTATAAATAATGAATTTGACTCTCTATATCTATAAAGTCAAACTCATATTCTAATAATAATTAATAGACCTCTACTTTCTATTTATATTCTATCTTATTATTAGTGTCTTTTGTTGGAAAAATTGTGATTATGAACCATTTTGAGAGGATTATTCGGGTGGGTCCTACAATTCGGTTTTGGGAAAAAGACCAGGATATATGTTCTTTGACATGAAGACTATGAATTAATATATTCATATGCTCAAAATGGAAAATGTGTGAATAGAAATTGAAACTCAAAGTAAGCTCCATGATAAGGAGATTTAAAGGTAGAAAGTGAATGGGAGTTTGTCCCACATCACTAAGAATTGAAGTTGGACTTATGTTTATATATAGAAATGCTTTTTTACATGGGTAAGAAAAGTAGAATGAAATGCTATCTCTCGCGCGCTCAAGCGCAGGGGGGTACAAATCCATGGGCCGGAATGAACCAATGCGTGGGTGTACGAATGTCGGCCCAAAATCTCGTGGTCCTGAACAAGCCCAATTTTTTCACTTTATTTTTTTATTTCTGGAAAATTTGGTAACACGCCCGTGTTGATCCACACGGTTGGCATTCTGAGTGGATTTTGTTCCAGAATGGACTTTTGAGTTTCATGTCTTTTGGAATGTCATTTCTGATGTTTCAAATATTAATTTCACCATTATTTGAAAGTTACAAAGGCATTATTAGCAGCTTTTAAAGGAAATTAATCACAATTAATCCATTGTTTCCTCCATCTAGTATAAATAGGTGGTTTAGGCTTGAATTTTCAAGTTGTTGAAAATAGCATACTTTGATTGTTTTTTTCTTTCTTCTCCTTCTTCTTCTCAAGTGATAGAGGTTGTGGCAAAGCAAAGTTTACTGTAAGTAGGTGTTGTGTGTTCAACAACTACTTGGAATCTGTTGTATTCTGGGAGACAAACGCCGGTTATCCTAAACACCCGTGTAGGAGGCGAATTTGTCTTAAGGAAACTGTGTGCTACACATGCCTCAGATCGGTTTTCCATTTTCTACTATTTTGAATATTGAATTAACAATTCTCCTACTCTATTTTCTTGTATTTGATTTGTAACATCTTTTTCAAAAAATACTATTTTTTTCTTCATAATAAAAGTCAATTTTTATAAACATGAATTTGTATCGGATAAAGTGAAATGGAGAGTAAAAAGTGAAATGATACTTGTCACAATATTTTTTATCCTAACTTTTGTTCATCTTATATTAAAATACTTATATTATTAAGCATTTTTATCAAGTTGGGATAAGTTGAGATAAAAAGAGTTGGGATAAATAGTTTTTTTTAGAATAAAAATATAAATAATCTATTTAATATATAAAAATATTTTACCCTTTATATTTTAAGATGTTTTAAAATATTTTTTATTCTATTAAGGATGATTTTCAAAATAAAAAGTATTGTTGAAGATGCTTCTATAAATCTAGTTTTTATTAATATGATGTTTCTGATTAGATTGTGCAAGCTAAAAACAAGAATGCTATTTATTTAAGAACAATTATTCCTTTATATGAAGAAGAAGAAGCATAAAGTCTCCAAAAGTGAGATCGGAAGTACTTATGGCCTTAAGAATTTCTTTTCCTTTAATGATTGTGAGTATAGAGTGCATCTAAAACTTGAGAGGAAGAGCTTTATCTCTCTTAATGAACTTAGCCAATGCGAATTCACATTAGTGCATAGTTGAAGCCGAAAAAGAAAAAGGAATAAGAAGCATATAAATTAATGCAAAGAGCAGCAGTTTATTGAACCATTGTAGATAGTACCAATTTTGCTGTTAAGAGTTGCTATTCTTATTATTACAAAGTATACAACAAGTTAAATCGATTAAAATAAAACAATAAATGAATTGCTTTTACAATTTATTAACATTGAATAATATGAAAATAACAAGCTAAAAATAAATGAATGTCAAGAAATTATTTTCCATCTTCCGCCGTTGATGAACTAAGCTCTCTAAGCAGGAATTGGAATTTTTCGGCGCAGCATATATTTTTCATTCTCAATGTCAATTAAGCTTTGGATGACAATGTCGGATGCACTCGTCACCACTTCTGACCAGTTCCTGTTCACCATAATTAAGAAAATTAATATAACCAAACTAATAATAAAATGTCATTAAAAACACAATGAAAGAATAATAGAGTATGTCAATTAAGAATAGATTGATTAGCATTCTCACTTTTAAGAATTGTGAGAGATTTCAATTCTAAATTTTTTCACCGGTATGAGTTTATCATTTTTATAGAGAGTGCTGTGGAGCACATAAACCATTTGGCTTCCTAATTAATGAACAAAAAATGAAATAATAAAATAGAATAGAATGTTAGTTACCCTTTTAAGGAGTCGAAGGTTAACCCAACGGTATACTTTGTTTCTTCGAGAGCCCGATTAAACCTTTGAATCTCCTCCGGCGAACACTGTGCCTTATCGACATTGATTCGAAGCTGCGAGGGCTTGATGTCGCAGAAGATAGGAATGACCTTCTTCTTAGTCTCCATTATGAGAGCTAATTCATGAAGGCAAAAGTAGGAATCACAGTATCGAGGAGACAAAACAGCAACGCCAATCTTACATTGTCTTATTGCCCTATTGATATTGTCGAACAACTTATCACCGGGCTTCATATTCTTGTTATCCAAGAAAGGTCTTATGTTTAACCGAGAGAGATGGTCGTAAAGCAACGTCGCCACGGTGCGTTTGGTGTCAATGCCTCTGTGGTTAATGAACACATCACAAGGTTTTATAACACGATTCATCATCTGGGTTCGGCTCAGAAATTGATTCTGAATTTTTACGATTGATGGGCGATACATGGCTTCTAATTGTATTGAAAATGGCAACTAGTTGTTTGGTTTTGATGAAGTGCATTGAGATGGAAAAAGTTTGGTTATATAGGAAATGAAATATGGGAATATGCCGATTTAAATTCTCATTGGAAGTAGCTAGAAAATAATATTAGTTAGTGGATAGCCCATTTATTTGAGGGTAGACAACTGTATATATTCAATTTTTTAAAAATGTATGTAATAATATATAAATTTATACAATTTTTTAAAATTTTTGCTCTTTCTAAATAATATTATAAATTTATTTTTACATCTCTAATTTATAATTATCGTTTTTATCCTTGAGGGTCCTGATTTAACAACTGTGTATAGTTGAATTGATGCACCTATTGTTCATGAAAAGCTGAATATGTGACCGCGTGTGCTTTGCTTTGATTTAGATAGTTGATGAAAGGGGCGGGAATCACCTTGACCACTTTGGGCTTTACCATGGAAATTCTATTGACTCCTTCAAATACGTTAATGGTTCTCTTACTATTTTTACCTTGTTCTATATAGTTTCTTATTTTAGTGTGTATTCTTCCTCGTTACATTAAGAGGATAAAAGATTAAATCTTTTTAAAAAATAAAATTTTTCATCGGAATATCAATTAAGAGATCCTTTAACTATTAGAATTAATAGAATGAATCACACTTTTATCCCTAAATTATATCAGCTACTATGTAATTATTGTATATAAATGAACTTTTTGTCAAATAAGACAATCGATTATTTTGAATATATTATATATGTTAATATATTTTTCTAATATCTAATAAGAATATATTTGAAAATAAGAATATATTCTTTTATTTTTCTAATCAGAATTTTTTTTTTCTAATTTTTTATTTTTATTTGATTTTTTTTTTAGTTATTTATTTGTTATTTGATACGCCGGGGGGGCGGGGGCTGTCCCCTCCCAACCTTTTTTCTTTTTTCAATTTTATATATATAAAATTTTAAAATTACTTATATGGCCCCTTTCTAAAATTATTTATTAATTTAATTTATTATTTTAGTTAAAAAAATCTAAAATCAAATCTTTATGATCATTTTCTCTCCATAATTGTATCCCTAATTTTCTTTTCCTTTCCAAATCCCAAACCAATTTCAAGATTTTTTCTGCATTGATATTTTTTTTTTCTTTCTTTCTTACTTTTTCCTCCCAATTTCAGATTATAAGCTTGAAATTTGTTCTAGATATAGATGATCTAATCTACATGATTTGCGTTTTTTTTTTTTTTTTTTTTGCAATAATTTCATTTTTTGCTAGTGTTTAAGTAATTCTCAATATTGAAAATTACTATTATTTATAAAAGTTTATCAAAATTGTGCCAATGCAATAAGCTGTAATCTATATCATTTTAGTTACCAAAATTTAGCTATTAAGATTGGATGAGTGATGCCCAATTATATAAATTTTAATAGATTAGCAATATAATTATATATTTTGGAATATTTAATTATGATTATGGATATATTATTTGATGCAAATATAATATATTGAACTTTTATTATTATTATTATTATTATTATTATTATTTGATCTTTTACGTTCTATATCCATCCTGGCTCTGCACTGCATCCCAATATATATTTATTGACAAATACGTTTATGTTACTGTGTGCAGGTGTGGTTGACATTGAAAGGAAAGTGGAATACAAATATTTCCAAGCTTTGGATTGAAAGTATTATTTAAGTGATAGGAAAACAGACAAAAAGTATATATGTGTAAGAAAGAAACGTGCGAAATAGGTCTTCTTCAACTATGCAGTCTCCTTCATTTGATTTGATTTAATTTTCAAAGTACATGTTTGATTATGTGAATAGTCCTCTTAATTTTTTATTTTTACGTTAAAAAAGAAACAAAAAGAATAACCCACTTAATTTTTGGAAAAACGAGTTAGATGAGCTAATTATTTTGTTACTAAATAGATATCATTTAAGATTTTTCAGAATAATTATAGAAATATATTTAAAACATATATATATGTATATAATATTAAGTTTACGTAATTAATATCTACTAATAATTAATGAAAGAAAGAGCATTAAATAAGAGTGGAATATGTAAAAATAATTACGAAACGTCGAATATTTTAAAACAAATTAGTAATAGATGTAATATTGTTTATGCATATAAATCAGGGTTGTCTACCTTAATGGAGGGTTTCTTTGACTATTTGAAAATTCATTCTCTTGTCTCTACTCCTATATAAGTCAAAGAAATAAAATAAACTTCCTTGCGCTCTATATATATAATTGAATAAAAATGAAAGTATATAAAGAAAAATATACATTCAAAATCTAGAAAAGACGCGGAATTTCAACTTTTTCTAATATTGGAAATTGAAAAACAGAGATAGAGATGATAAGTAAAAGTTAATATTTATTTTCCATTTTTTCCTTGTAAAGACAAAATTTATGTTACAAGTGCCTAAGAAGAAAAAGGAAAAAGAAAAAAAATTACTAAGTCTAATATAGAAAGTATCTTGGGCTGAGAAATAAATTAGCTAGACAAGCAATCACAAAGTTATATTCACTTAAAAGTGTACAATTATTTACCTTATTATTTTTTTTAATATTTGCCCTCTATAAAAGATATTAAAAGTATATTTTTACACTCCGAACTTAGATTTTGACTGTTTACTCTCTTTTATTTGGACTTCTAGCTTTTTACCCACATAACTTAGAAGGTATGATTACACCAAATTGATAAGCATACCTATTCTTGAATTAAAGGATCCGGGAAGGATGCTATATCCATACTAGTCTCATATTAGAAGAATACAGGGTATATTTTATTTTTGAAGTATTCGGTAACATATATTTAGGTGAGATATATTCAACAACTTGAAACACAGCTGCTCCACAAAATGCATCTATTCTTGTATGTTATCATTAATTTTGAGTCTCTTGTTCATGAAATTGAGTCTTATAAAATTCTATTAGTCTTTCTAACTTTAACATATAGATTTCGAAATTAATTAAGAAGTAATGAATTATTAGAATAACATTAGAAAAGAGAAAAATGTTTATTTGTAAATGTAAACAAAGGATAAGCTTTGTTATTACACATACATCTATAAGAAACAGGACATGGCTCAGCAGCCTGAGAAAGTGAGGCACATAGTGAGCTAACTATTACTAATCTACAAGGGGAACATGACCCACAAGCATGGCTGCAATCAGGCAATCTTGACCCTGCAACTTGAACTGAACTTTCCTTCTCTCCGACACAATTACTTAGCTTCACCATTAATGGAGCAAACTGTTCTTGCTCGCTATTTTCGTAGCCATGGCCTGTAAAATGTCACACTATTGGATGGTTTTCTCTATGTAATATTAGGCAAAAGACATATAGCCTCTATTGTTCGTTTTTGTCATTTTACTTCATTTATTAGTTTTTGGTCCAACGTACAAGGTACTTATTAATTTTTATTTTTAGTTCATTTTGCTCCTTAAAATTACAAAAAGAAAAATATATATAATCCAATCATCATATAGTGATGTGGTATGTTAAAAAAGCACATCGACATATGAAATACAAGTGCTGATCAAATGACATTGCGATAAAAACTTGAATTTGTAAGAAGCAGAGTAGACCAAAAATAAAATATAAATAGCAATTTGGACAAAAAAATGGATCAAATAAGCAGAATGACAAAAATGCATAATTACAAGGGACTGAATATCTTTTGTGTAATATTATATAAAAATAAAATAAAATAGAGCATACTTGAGTGACGCCATGGTCTGTCTCTAGCAAAGGCAGAGAGTGGAGTAAGGTTTGCAGCAACGGCAAGGAAAGTTATCATGGAGGCCAGAATTTTCATTGCTTTTGAGTTCGAGTGATAGTGAAGATGATGAAATTGTAATTAAAATTGGAAGAAATTAAAAGGGTATCCACAAGATGGAAGACAAAATGGAAAGGGAAATTAATTAGGAGGAAGACAAAATGGCAAATTGAATTGAATCACATGGAATGGAAGAAAACTAAGAAAGAGTTATATCCACATGAAAATGGGTGACCCAAACAGAACTGCTCCTCACATGTATTCCTCTCCTTCACTGAATAGCTTCTCTTTAATTATGCATAGGACATGTGTTCTAAATTTTATGCTTCTTTTAATTAATGAACTTCACTTTTCAATTAACTCACTTTCAAGAGACATATATATTCCCTTTTAAATAAATATTCCCTCCCCCCCAAAATTAAAAATTAAAGTTGTTTTCATTATTTTGGTAGGAAAGTAAAATTTTTTTCTCCCTCAAATATATATCTCGAGTTTGAGATTTTAATATTAAGCAATTTTAAAATTTTAGAGAGAGTATTTTATCTCTTAATGAACCTATTTAGCGCGAATACAAGTAATTGAATGGCTGAAAAAAAAAAGTTATTTTCATTATTTCTCCAAAATTATTATAACAAAATTATATTTTGGGATTTAAATTAAAGACAAGATTGTAGATCAAAAAATTCTTAATTATTGTATTCAATATTTAGATGGGTAAACATTTCCTTCTGTTTATGTGTAGAATGGAAGGTTTAGATGTAAGATAGTATGTAAAATTCGGTAAATAATAAATTTGAACTTAACTCTTCCCAAAAACTAAATCAAAAGTAAATAATTGTCCAAATAATTATAAATTCTATTAATTTTTCCATCCCATCCCATATGGGATCCAATACCATTCTCTCATGCTCAGACTCGCTATGGGAGTATAATACAGCGAGAAGTCACCTGAAGCGTGAAAGTATGACAGATAGTATTGCTCATAAATCATGACTCTAATATCATATAAAATTCAATAAATAATAAATTTGGACTTAACTATTTTAAAAAGCAAGCTCAAATATAAAAAATTGTCCAAACAATTATAAATTCTATTAATTTTTCCATGGAATCCAACATATAGCTGTTGCAATTTCATTTCAATTGATAAAACTAGGGGAAAATTTTGAAAGTGGTCATATTTATGGACCCGATTATGTTATTGATCATATCATATAGGTCTGTAGTCATGAATTATAAAAGGCATGTCTACACCATATTTATATAAAATTTTTATAAATTGATTTAAAAAAAATTATAAATTAAATATTCATCATAATTTACCATATATGTAAATTAGTTATTATATATATAATACATGGGATATAATCACTTGGTTCTATGAATAGGTTTAGATAAGAAATTTTTTGAATCATTTGTCTCCTGATATAAAATATTTAATATTCAAATTTGAATGTTTTGAAGAAAAAAGAAATAAATTAAAGAAACCAAAATAATTAATTTGAACTAATATAATTAATACATGTATTTTAGTTGAATTATTCCATTTTGGTTTCTACAATTCTATTGACATTTTACCCTTTAGTTCAAAGAAGAAATTAAACATTTTAAATTGAATTCAATTATAAACAAATCTAAAGAGATCATATAAAAAAATTAATTATATTTTAAGTTTAAGTTCTGATCTTAACCTATTTACTCAATCATAAGTTACCATATATGCAAGAATATAATTACTTTATATACATGACAAATTGAGATTTATTTTTTGATTTATTAATTTTTATGGATACAATTAGGTAATAATTAATTGTCTTCAATTTTTTTAATGTCCATTTATATATTTCTTAATTAATACATGTATCAATTGGTTGATAGGTACAACCAATTAACATTTAAAATATTTTTAGTGATTTTTAGAGAACAATCATATAAAATGTAAATTATATATATTCTTATAATTGTTTAATAATTAGATACAGTTTTTTGCAATAATTAAATAATATATGCTATGATTTAAATGTATAAAAATAATAAATAATTTAAATTGCATATTATATATTAAATTGCATAAAATAATATATGCTATGATTTAAATTATGTATTATTTTTCAACACTCTCCAACGAAGAGAGTGATCTCCCTCTGCTGTAATCCGGATCCCGTAGTAGAAAGAAGAATGGCGATGGTCGTCGTGCAAATGTTCAAGTTCAACAGAGAAAGGAGGTTGTCCCACCAGTCCAAACTGATACTAAAAAATCTCATATATCGACGAGGAAAAAGGCAGCAGCACAAATAGAGCATACTTTAGTTCTTGGAATTACAAATGAGGTCATCTCTACTGCAGTAATTAATCATCAGGAATCCTAGACCAATCTGGAAACTTTGTTTCGTGACAAAGACGAGGCTACCGATGCTCTGGGATTGTCAAATCTGTCTAGCTAAACTGCCTGATGCATGTAATATTGCCGGTGATGTGAGTACTATGGATGAAGACACAAGGGTCCAATCCCATAATGTTGATATTGTGATTGTGGACAGTGTGCCGCTTGAATAAAGGTGTTTCCTTCCTTCTTGTACTTAATATGTTTATGATGTTTTGGAATTGCTAAGGAGCAGCAGGTCGTGCATTTGGTAGTGCTCTAAAGGATCTTCTTAGGACTCACCGTCCGGTGCTTCTTGCTCTCTTCGAACCTAAAGTAAGTGGAGATACAGCAAATAGAATTTGCAAACAGGCTGGCTTTACTAAATGGGCTCAAGTTGAAGCTTTTGGTTATAGTGGGGACTATGAAGTATGGACACATTAATTACATAGTGTATCGCATTTCCGACACTAATACGTAACGTCTTGGGTGCATTTTATAATTTTCTAAAAATTATAAATACATTTTTTTAAGTTAAAATGCGTTTTTTCCTTCTAAAAAATCTAAAATATTTGTATAACACCAATTATTATTCAATATATTTGATTAAATGTCATTTTTATTTAATTTTATATAAAAATAATAACTTCTAATTATATTCTTGAATTTAATTATTTATAAATTTGCTACTATATTTTTAATATTTACACATTTTTCCTCACATGTCTGTATCTTATATTTTTTAGAAATGTCATTTTTCAATGTCCGTATCTATGTCCATGTCCATACTACATAGGTGGGGGATTTGGTTACGTTGGGATGAGGAAGCATGGACACCGCAAATAGAGGAGGAGACTGCGTGTCCGACACAAGGATACGTAGACAAGCCTCAGACATGCCACGTGGCATGTCATTGACCGGAAACAAAGTCAAAGCTTCAAATATGATTGGGACACGGCCAGAACATGTGAAGGACATGGCTGGAGGCATGGATTTGCAAAAGGTAACCGACTGTGAGAGGTTTCTCTCCATCAGTGAGAGGCTTTGCTTTTCTCTCCATCAGTGAGAGGTTTTAGTTTCTTACGTTGTTTGGTCTCTTTGTTGTTGCTTCCTATGGAAGACAAGTTTGCTTCTCTCTCCTTAGCCACAAAGGAGAATGAAGAATTGGTTTTAGAAGGTGATGAGCTAACTTCAAATATGGGATTCAATGAGTTCTGTCTCATTGGACGTCTTCTTACTTATCGGTTAATCAAGCTAAATGTAATAAAGCATAGGATAGCCAGTATATGGAGGCCAGGGAAGGGTATCACGGTCAAAGAAGTGTCAGAACAATCATTTCTCTATCAATTCTATCATTCCTTAGATTTGAAACGAGTTATGGATAGGGGACCCTGGACCTTTGATAACCATTTACTTGTACTACACCATCTTCAGAATGGAGAAGTTCCTGCAAATGTGCCGCTCATTCATGTTCCGATTTGGATTCAGATCCATGAATTGCCTGTGGGTTATATGTCACTAACAGTAGGAATGCAGCTTGGGAATTTTCTTAGGGCTTTTCATGAATATGATGTAAACAATAATGTAGGGGTGTGCAGGAACTTCATGAGAATTCGAGTTTAGGTTGATGTGTGGCAACCATTAAAAAGGTGGAAGAAATTAAAGCTCAGAAATGGCGAATGGAGTATAGTCAGTTTTAAATATGAACTGAACTCTTAGGAAGCTTGAAGAAGGAATGGGGGCCTTGGTTCAAAGCTCCAAATAGAAAAACCAGTGGTCTTGGCAGTGAACGATGGTTGAGAGAGGAAGGTAACGATGACTGGGACTCTTTTTCAAAATATGGAAACCAGAATTTGGGATATTTCATAAAACGAGTTATCTAAAAAATTTTATTTACAAGTTTATGCTGAAATTAAAAATATTTATAAATTTGTGGTACGGTGCGACAGTTCAAATGGCGAGCCAGTCCAAATGGTGAGCATAACTGTGGTGTGTCATTTGGACTGGTGCGTGGCCATGTGGCAAAGCGCAGTGAGACACACTGAGCCACATGGCATAGTGCGCCAATTCGTCTGGCGCACTATGCGCCACGTGGTGCGCTACGTGGCACATGTTCGTGCATGTGCGCTAGTCCAACTTACGCACCACCTTCTTCAGCCTCCCTCAGGAATCTTTCAACCTTTTTTTGAATGCTTTTTTTTTTTTCTTTTAGACCCGTGATCATACAAGCAAAATAAATATATAATCATTGCGTTCTTTCTTTCTCTATCTCGATTTCTCTAGTTATCTCCTCTTTCCTTCCTTATTTCCTTTCTTGATTCTTGAGACAGATTTATATGATCAATATAACGCTTTGTACAATTTCTTTCTCCAGTAAGTCAGTAGTTTCTTTCCTTCACTATTGCAATTTGCAAAACAAATATTTGTTATTTTTTTTCGTTAATGAATTTAGATTAAGTTTTTTTTATTATTTATTTTTTAAATGAAGCAATGAAAAACTAGTTCGGTAATTAATTTTTGGTAGAAGTTAAAAATTATAAAAAATATTAAGAAATTATTGAAAAACAAAATAATCAATAATGTATTTTTGGTTAAATGAATTATTCTTGTTCTAATGATATATTTGATTTTTTGTTTGGTGCTTGACAAAAAATTTGGTACTTTGGATCGTTGGATCATGTAGCTGAAAATCGTATAAAAGAAATTTTATATATCCCGAGATAATATATAGATAAATTTATGTAAATTATAATTTTGGAAAAAATAAAATTTGAAAAAAAAATATAGATAAAAAATTTATGTAGATAAATGTCAGAAAAAAATACATATAATATTTTAAGTAATTTATGTGCATAAATAATATTGTAAATTTATTAATAAAAGCACCATAGTGTTAGTAGATAAATTTTAATGGTTGTGGTAAATATTTAATTAATGTGCATAACAATAATATGTCATGTATAAATAGTTGTGGTAATTATTTAATTAATGTGCATAATAATATTGTAAAATTATGAATAAAAGTGATGTAGTATTAGTAGATAAATTTTAATAAATTGATAAACTTATTTAGTGAAAATATTATTAAAACTTAGAGTAATAATAGTTATGTAATAATAATGACGATGATATTTATAATACAAATTTATTATAAATTATAAAAAATAATTATTTTTTTCTTATGCCATATCAATATTTGTAAGTTTTTCTATGATTGTTGGAGAATTGTTTAAGTAATTGGTGGAGAAGTATTTGCGATATAAAAGGATTTTAACATTAAAGGTTAGTAATATTAATTGCATATTTTAAAGTGATATTAGTTTATTATTTTTTGTTGTATTATAACTTTATAAAGTAATATATTGTTGTAATGATTAAATATTTAATTTATTAGTAGATAATGTTGTAAAATTTTTTTGTGTAAAATTTTATTAATAGTAGTAAAAATAGTAATTATTAAAAATTTTAATAATAATAATAATGCACATTATACTAAATCAATTATTTGAACTATGAAAA
>CATIWF010065856.1:0-148912 GCA_949630135.1 Balakata baccata
GGTATAAACTTGATTACCTAGGGTATAGAATTAGTTAAGTTGCAAAGAATCCTATAAGTGTCATATTGCATTTGCATTGGAACAGCCTTTGCAAAGTTGATTATAACTTAGGTTGTGCTAATTAGATTGACATAAAACCAATTGAAAATGATAGCTAATATATAGTGTTAAAAATGTTATAAGAACATGAATTGAAATTCGGCTTGCATCTAGGTTAAAAATAGGTTACAAAAACTCGGACTTATGAGTACTACGAAAATGCTGGGCAAAAATGGTTGGAACATCACTCGATATTTTTGCTATAACTTTTAGTAGAAAATTTGTATTCCAGTGATTTTCATTGCAAATTAAAGCTAAGACAATAAGACAAATATTTCTATGAAGCACCACTAAGTTAGTAGTTTAGCGTATGTAATTTTCCCTCGTGCAGATCTTAAAGAATTAAGAAGTTAGATTATTGTTAGGAGAAAAAGGGAATCTACTTAAAAAGCAGTTTAAAACATCAAGTCATTTTTTTATAGATTTTGATAAAGCATTGTAATATATTATCAAAGTTTGTTTTTATATAGTACATGTTGGAGTGTGTAACACATATATTTTGAGTATCATATCACCGTAAATATATGTTTTATTACAAAATACAATATATTAATTTTGGTGTATAAAAATATATGTACAGACATAACGAAGAATATTAAAAGTAAGATTTTAAAAAAAAATTAACTTTTTAGCGGGTTATTCAATACAGCTAAACGGATAATGTTCACTTTTTTTTGTTATTCTAGGTGGGGTAAGGAGATGTTACACCTTAATAGTCCACGAATGTTTTCAACTGTTACAATAAGGATTAATTGGGCCAACAAAGTCTGATTGGACATGTCAAACATTTTATGTTAACAAAAAATCTGAGCAAGTTTGAGGCAAGAAAATACTTGTGATAGATTATAAGCCTTTAAATCATTTTATCAAGAATGATAAATTTTCATTGCCAAAAATCTCTTCATTGCTTACTTTTCTCAAAGATGTCAAAGTATTCTGCAAGTTTGATCTAAAGTCTGACTTTTGCCAACTCCGTATTCTCACAGAAGAAAGATACAATACGACTTTCTATATTCCAAATTACCATTATCAATGGACAGTCATGCTTTTTGGGTTAAAAGTGGACCTTTCACTTTTCCAAAAGGCAACGACACGATCTACGAGCCGATCATATCCTCTACCCTGATTTATATTGATGATATCCTTCTTTTTTCAAAAAATGAGAAGGCACACTATCAACTTTTGCAAAAGTTCCTTAGCCTCACAGTTCAATATGGAATCATGCTTTCTTAAAAGAACATGCAAAATTAGTAGACAAAAGATTGACTTTTTTGGCATGACCTTTAAAAATGGAACCTATCAGCCACGTCTTCATATAAGATAAGAATTGCTACAGTTCCCTAATATTGATATGTCAATAAAGCAATTTCGCCAGTTTCTAAGTGTGGCCAACTGTACCAAGGATTTTATTTCCACAATTCACTCAGTAGGCTCATCCTTTACGATTACTTTCAAAAAAGAAGCCACCACCGTGGATAACTGTCTAGACACACGATGCAAAGAGACTAAAGAAAATCTGCTAAAATCTTCCTTCTTTACACATACCGACAAATGGCCAAAGAATCCTCTAGACTGATGCAAGTGACGAATATTGGGGAGCTATTCTTTTAGAAGAAAAAGATGGAAACAGATAGATTTGTACATATGCTAGTAGCCGTTTCAAAGACTCAGAATGTCATACCATTCTACTTTCAAGAGAATCTTAGCAGTCAAGAATGATATCAAAAAATTTGAATTCCACCTAATATGACATAATTTCCTCGTTCTCATAGACTATTCTTTTTTCCTAAAGATCCTTGAATTCAAAAGAAAATAGATCTCCATTCTCAACTGCTTAGGTGAAGTGAATGGTTTTCTAAGTTCTCCTTTACCGTTCAACTTATAAAAGGAGATCTAAATCTCATTCCAGATTTATTATCAAGGTCACTTCAAAAATAAAAGCCCCTTCATTTGGTGACATCAATTTAAACCATTCTATTAATCTATATGGCCAGTCTACCAAATCTAGTCATTGATCAAATGTATCCCCCCTACTTCCAGGTTCCATGTACACGTAAAGTAATTTGAACATATTCTTTTACAGAAGCTACCAGTTCAGAAGACCAATCCCCAAGCTTCTGATACCAACTCAAAGTCTCAAATGCTGGAATTCTTCTCCAAATTGTTTCTGCTTCAAAAGGGTAAACCATCATTCACCTGGATCTCTGACTTAGAGGACTATCTTTCTGAATTTGCTTTCGAAGCCAATACTGAAAATGGATAACATGAGAATTCTGCATAGCTTCTGATGTTATATCTAACATGTCTTCTGATGTTGTCTCCAGAATCCTCACAACATACTATTTCTATATCAACTTCAACAGCGAGAATTCGTTCTTTAACCATCACTAAATTATCATGGCAGCAAGTAGCACAACAAATGAACAAACCATGAGATGATTCTACACGGCAAAAGACACTGACAATTGCCAACCATAGACTAAACGAAGGGAAACATTATTGATATGAGATGCTACATCAAGATGAAGTTAGAATAACACCTAGACATCATATAGCACGTCAGAATATAAGCGCCAATTCTAACTAACAAAAATCCAACTTGATGTGCCAGACTGAGCTTTCATAAGAGGGAGAAGGGGAAAAAAAACTGCAGAAACTTGGCCTACTCTTAATTGCTGCACAACAAAAAAACAGTATACACTGCTTCCAAATCCTCAGGAATAATCAACAAGAAATTATATAATCTAAATCCAAGTTTGGCATCTACTTGAGATCAGAAGTAAGAACCTGAACTCGCATATATTGCCACAGGTGCTAGTTGTTCTTTTCATCAGACCATGGGCTTTCGAACCACAAACAAAATACAATTGCTATCCCTTTATCTCCAAATTTTCAATTCAGTCATAGGCTGTTTATCTATGACTACATCTCACCAGTTTAAGAATAAAATCTTGCACTGCATCAAATAAGTTTTCTGCAACTAGTCCAGGTGTGAGAACAGAAAAATAAACTACCTCATCCCTTATTTGAAAGTTACGAATCACCATCTATATCAAACATTCATCTTGCTACAAATGAAACCAACAATATATATGATTGAATCTAAACAAACAAAATTGAAGATTTAATATTTTTTTTAATCACAAATATCAGAAAGCAATCCAAAAAACAAAGTTGCAGAATATTGAAAATAAATAAATGCTCGAATTAACATAAAGTCTGTTATTTCATTCTAAGAGTCATTTCAATCTATGCATCAAGCCACGTCTACAGCTAGAACAAACTATTCACTGCTAAAAAAAAAATTAGTAAATGATTATTCAACAACTGTTATATCATATAAACAGCACGACAAATGATAACAACTAAGTTCCTCCTTTGGGCCCAACCTTTAAAGTAACAAAGAAGAAAAAGAAAAGAAATTGCAGCTATTCCCCTAATGAACATCAACGACCAAGAAATCTTTTCTTTTCTTTTCTTGTTCCCTGCGAGATAAGAACTTACCCCAAAAATCTGTCATCACCTATCCACCCATGGACCGCAACTCGTCCAATTGTGCTCTAATCTGGTCTTGAACCAATTCCAATCGCTTGGAGTATACCTCCAACTCTAATATCTGCTGTTTTCTCCACGTTTCATCTACCATCATCTCTGCCCCTCCAAAATTCAAGGGCATCGCATTCATGGCCAATCCACCGATTCCTCTGCTATTACAATGCCCACCAGCCATCGCATTACTCAACATCTCCTTAAACAAGGGTGAGAGGCAGCTCCTCACAGTCTCCTCAATCAAACTGGAAACATTGGTATTGTTATTATTAACAGCGTTAGTGTTATTGTTGTTATCGGTGTTAGTCACAAAAGCCCCATTCTGCAAGCGCTTATCTTCAAATTTAACAGTAGGCGCAGCTGCAGTCGATGAGCGAGAACGAGACCGTTTCCTCGACCTGGGCGTGGACTTTTGATCCTCAATTTTAACTTCAGCATCATTGAAATTAGGATGGTTAGCGCTAGGGTTGGCTTCTTCATCATCCAAATTACCATCTTCGACGCCGATTTTACCAGTAGAGCTCCAGATCTTTCGGGAAATCTCAAAAGTTGCCTGATCATGGGGGGTCTTGAAAGAAAAATCCTTACCGGAGCTGATCTTGGCGAGGACATTACGATATTTTTTCTTCAAACGGCGTAATTTCTCAACCAACTGGTTCTTGTTGAAATCGAGCTGAAGCTTGGATTTGATTTGGTCATAGAACAAAGCAGTATCATGGTGATTTGTCCCTCGCTGGGTAGTATAATCAAGAAAGCCTTGAAGAAGCCCGATTTCATCTTCATCGGTCCATAAGCGCTGAAAAAGTCGTCTGGATTCATCAATTGGTGGTTTTTTCTCTTCCTGCCCCTGGTTATGAAGAACGAGCGTGGTTTCAACGCGTTGACGCTTGGGGTCAGGAGCAGAGTCCATAGAACCAGAAGGAGGGTCAGCAGCACCGTTAGGGAGGGCGACGGTGACGGCAGAGGCAGAAGGGACAGCAACAGGAACAGTAGCGGGAGAAGAGGTAGACGGAGAAACAGAATTGAGGTCTTCTTCGTCTTCCTCGTCGGCTAGAACATCATCATTTTCAACCATTACGTCGTCGTGCTCGAGATCGTCATCGTCGTCTTGGGACTGAAAGGATTCGTCGTCGTCGTCAAGGTCGTGGACAAAAACGGTGTCGTCCCGCTTAGAGGCCATAACACAGAAAGAAATGGAAGAGGAGATGGTTAAAGGGAAGGGGTTAGGGATGGTTCACGAGGATTCATTGGATTGTTGCGTGTTAGACTTGGCGAAAGGTTGTGTTGGGTTGGGTTGGTTTGTTTTGGTTCGGTTGGATGGTGGAGAGTTTCCTGGGGGCTATTTCTTAGACCTACGCTCTTCCATGGCGCGTTTCTTTAAACGATTTGTCGTTAAAGCTACTGGGGCAATTTCTTTGTTGGGCTTGAAGAAAACCCAATGCCAATATCATAAGCGAAGCCCATAACCATAATTGCTCTTTGCTGTGCAACCTCAGGCACTTCCCCACCTTATCCATCTCACTTTCAAGATGAGCATATGCTCTCTCCCATGGATTCCCTTCATTTCTCCTCCACCACCCAGAAATCCTTCCATAAGTTTAACGCAGGAAAAGGAAAATTTTGGATTTTGTAGAAAAAAAAATCCAATAGATACGAACTTCATTGATGGCTTGTGCAGCAACAAGACCAACCTTCTCCTTTCACCTCCCCCAGCTCTCCCATCCAAAGCCCAGAATCCATTCCTCAAAATCATCATTCATTTCTCTGCATAAAATCCAAAAGACCCAGTTCATTATTCACTCAGTCGATGTCTCTAAGGAAGACAAGCCACCCACTTCAAACCAACCAAATAATCTTTCACCACCGCCAGAATCACCCCCTGAAGAAGCCGAACGACAATTCGACAAGCAGAGGTTAGAGGAGAAGTTTGCTGTTTTGAACACTGGAGTCTATGAGTGCAGGTCTTGTGGGTACAAGTATGATGAATCTGTTGGCGACCCTTCGTATCCAATTCCATCAGGATTGCAATTTGCCAAGCTGCCTGAGGATTGGAGGTGTCCTACTTGTGGGGCTGCAAAGAGTTTCTTTGAGAGTAAGAGTGTGGAAATTGCTGGGTTTGCTCAAAATCAGCAGTTTGGTTTAGGAGGCAACTCACTGACTTCTGGGCAAAAGGCTATATTGATATATGGCAGCTTGTTCTTATTCTTTATGTTGTTCTTATCAGGGTACTTTCTGCAATAGGGAATGCCTGAATGATAATCTGTAAGGTTTTTTTAGCTTCTATTTTTATTTTATTTTTCTCCTTTTGGTTTTGGTTTTTTGCTTATGTGTTGTGTAGTTTTTTACTGGTGATAATTGCAAATAGAGTTATGTTGAGAAATGGATTAATGGGGGTCAATGTAGAATACTTCATTGATCAATAAAAGCTCCATGCAGCAGAGCCAAATTAGCTAATTACACCCATTTATAGAGATCGAACCTTAATTTATCTATTTGCCTTGAAGCTTTTCTCCATACTTGCAGTTGTTGAACAATACTTCAATCTTCACTAGCTGTGTACTATGCACGTCAAAATTCTCTTAAGAATTTCGTTTCTTATATTGGCTCGAAGGTCAGCATTGATTACATGAATCATATGTGTATACCACCCAAGGGAGAACAATATAAGCATTTTGAGAGATATCTAAGATCTATGCATGTTCAATGAGGCAAAGATGAAATAGAGGTGGTGGCCAGTAGCTCATCTACTTGCTGCAACCAGAAAACAAGAGCTCATTATGCACAAAGTTAATCGTATCAAGTGACTCTCATCATTGCCATTCTGCATGAATTCAAGCTTCTATGTAAACCCGTTAATATCTGTAAGGAAAAATCCTTCCAAGCCATAAAACTTCCTTCCATACAGCTCTCTGGGAACACAGAATTTCCTTTTACAGGTAAGCCGATTATTAGTACATGAGACATACACTATAAAAACTGAAATCAACAAGAACTTTTATATATTGATTTATCTGAAATCAACAAGAACTTTTAGGGACTAAAACAAGATTGTTTGAACATCCCTTTATTAACTGCTCCAGCGATTTTTTCGTTAATGGAACATAGTAATCTTGTGTTCATTTTTAATTTTCATATGCAGGCAGATGCATTACTTAGATGATTGTAAAAAGAACTTTTATATGTTGATTTATCTGCTCCTAATTAGTAGCACCAATTTTACGAACATCTAGAGCTCACATACCTTTTCAGCCATGGCCACACCCTCAGGAAGTTCAGGGATGTGCCTGTGATTTATAGGAGTAAGGTACGTTATATTTCTGCAAAAAGAAGTTCCCAGCATGACAAAAAGAATCCATGAACTTCATAAAGGAGCAATTGCAAAAGGGATACTTAGAGAACTTGGTTATGATCTATGTTTGGCAACTCATGGACATGGACAGGGGAAGTGACTGCACTACTCCTCACCATCCTCTCACACAACCAAAGAAATCCATTCATCCCACCACTGCAACAGGTCAGCAACTGATGAGATCATAAAACCAGCAAAAGTTTACAATGTAACCAATTAGAACAACTGAACTTTATTATTAATTACCGTTACTGACCTGACATTTGTGTCTATAGACAAAGGTAATCTCTCACGTAGGGGTGATGAACAGGAAGCTTGATAATATGAAATGATTTGTGCAACCATAGGATGAGCAGAATGGACATACATTAAATCATGCATCACGCTATTCTGGATCCGCTCTTCCTCATGCAACTCATCAAACTAAAATTTAGTACCATTAGAAATCATGGGGAAACTCCTAGGCTGATTGCTGACAAGTAGGTTAAGCAACTCTTGGTGGCCCCAGTAAATCTCAATGGGGAAGACCCGAAAAAGACTTGCTACCTTGTTAACGTACCATAATGCTTGCAAATCATAATTTGCGAAAGTTATTCTAAGGAGACCAATACTTCTACATCAATTTGGTAAGATTCTTCATCAACCATCGAAAATTAAGTTCACAACTCATACAGCCCTCTTAGTATTGTCATTCTCTAGAAACTCGTAAAATTTATTCACATCCAATACCGGGCAAATTAGGATTGCCTATATAGTTAATCAATCCATATATTAAAAAGTAAATCATCAGAGGTGAGGAGTTTCTAACAAGATGCAAGATATGGCAAAAGATACTGCTAGTGAGGAATGCAAAAAGCTCTCACTTCTCCCATGACTGTTTTTCTAGTAATTGCAAGACAATATTATTTTTAAGATGCAACAAACAGTAAGCAGAGTTGGTTAATTTAGACCATGAGGGTTAAGAACTCATAAAATCAATGAAGTAAAAGAAATAATCATCCAGAAAAAGGACAAACTCAACAGAATTAGAATCAGCCAAACTAAATATTAAAAAAAGCAAACAACTAACGAAACACAACACAAAAGATAGAAAGTGCATTCAACTGAGAATTAAATGGAAAACCCCATAAAAAGAGGAGTTCGACAAGAAAATTTGCCCTATGCTTCAAATGGAATTATATCATACTTGCTGGCTTACATGAACCACATCTTGAGGAGGCAGAATCTCTTCAGTCCCTATTTCAAGAAGAAATGACCTTGAGTGTTGTGTAATTTAAGAGAGCTTTTATAGTGCACCTGATGTAATTTACACTTATAGTCTTAGAACTATTATTTTATCAACTTTTAATTTCAATTTTTGGTAATTAATGGGTGAAATTAAAAATTGATAATCCAATGGTTTCTAAAACACATAGTATAAATTATAACAAATGCACCACATAATTACTCGTAATTTAAACATCATATACGTGTGTACACATGCATATATATATGAGTAGGCCTATGTCTAGATGCCAAATCTAAAAAACATATAAACATTAAATCAAATCATTTTTTATGAATCTAGATAGCAAAGATAAATTGAATAGTTTAACAAATTTGAGAGGCTCAAAAGAAAATGGTAGACCTTTGGAGAACCGATGGCAATAAGCTACACCGCATTCCAACCACTCATGTATACCTATAAAGCATAGACACTTCAACTATATAGTGCATCGCGTTTCTGACACCAATATAAAATGCTCTAATGCGTTTTGTAATTTTTAAAAAATTAGAAGCACATTTCTTTAAGTTAAAAAATACAATTTTCCTTTCTAGAAGACATAAAACATTTGCTTGACACCAATCATTACTCAATAAATTTGATTATATGTTATTTTTGTTAAATTTTATATGAAAATAATAACTTAAAGTAATATTTTTGAACTTAATTATTTATAAATTTACCCCTCTATTTTTTATATTTACACGTTTCTTCTACATGTCTGTATCCTAATATTTTTATAAATGTTGTTTTCCAGTGTCCATGTCCGTGTCCGTACCCGTATTTATATCTGTGGCTGTGCTACATAGATGTGTGCTCATGTAAAAAACCACATCAGATACAAAGAAATCAAAATGGGAGGCGCAAAAATACCCAAAAAAACAAAAACAGAGACTTGATGCTCGATGGATTTACTGCAACTCTGGCCATAGGGAATTGTGTGGACACTCCTCTAAGCTTCAAAGAACCAACAACCACAAAAGTAAGAGAAACTTGAAAGGCCCCATAAGATCCCAAACAAAATAGTCATGCTTGAATAACTAAATATAGAGGACAAATGTTTTAATACTTTGAGAATGAGAAATCAATAAACAATAATCAACTGTTCAAAGCTAAGAGCCTAGCTGCAGGGTGGGTAGCAACTTAAAAGTTGAAATAAGTTTTTTCAATTTGTTATCCGCAATCCAAGTAGCCCACAAAGATTTCTTAGAAGCCAGGAGATCCCAAACAAACTTAATAATGGCAGCTTGATTCCATTCATTGATTTTCTTGATTCCAAGCCCACCTTCAAACTTCGGAAAAGTTAAATCTTCCCACCTCACCTTATTACCCCCAATCCCATGTTTATGGCCTGTCCACAAAAAGCTTCTACATAGTTTTTCCACAGATTTAATAGTAGCAGCTGGCAAAATGAATAAAGAGGCCCAGTACACATGCATGCTCATAAGCACCGATTGTACCAATTGAAGCCTGCCTGCATACGAAAGGCTTTTTGTTGTCCAATGGCTGATTCGTTTGGTAATTTTGTCAACAAGGCTCTGACAATGAGATTTTCCAAGCCTTGTGGACACTAGAGGAACCCTTAGATATTTCATTGGAAGTGTACCCTCTTTAAAGGGAAGAATTTGGAGGATTTGCTTCTTAACATGATCAGGTACTCCACCAAAGAAAATACTACTTTTTTCTGGGTTAGCTTGCAAACCAGATCTCTTAAAGAAATCTTGGAGCACCTCATTAATCTGATTAACAGATCCTTCATCACCATGGCAAAAGATAAACAAATCGTCTGCAAAGCATAGATGACTTAGCTTCATAGCCCTACAGCCTAGATGATATTTGAACTTCCGGATATCCATAGCAGCAAAACTACGAGACAAGTAATCCATAGCAAGAACAAAGAGCAGCAGGGACATAGGATCCCCTTGCCGAAGGCCACATTTACCGCTGAAAAAACCTTCCAAGGCCCCATTTACAGAGACTGAGAACCTAGCAATTCTGATACAAATCATGATAAGCTTGATGAATTTCCTAGGAAATCTAAGATGAAGTAGTAACTCCTCTAAGAAATCCCAGCTTATAGAATCATAAGCTTTTTTGAAATCCATTTTCAAGGCGTATCTAGGAGAACCCTTGTCTCGATGATAATTATGCACCAACTCATGGGCTAAAAGAACATTATGACCAATCTTTCTTCCAGGAATAAAAGCTGATTGATTAGCATGGATCAAATTATCCAGCAAAGGCTTGAAATGCTCACACAGAATTTTTGTGATACATTTATAATGCACTGAGCAACAAGCAATAGGCCTATAATCATTCAGCCCCGTAGGGTTGGGGACTTTAGGAATGATTATCAGAGAAGTAGAATTAATTTGCTTTAGCATGGATCCATTCTCAAAAAAATTTATGGACAGCCTTCACCACATCCTTTCCTACAATATTCCAACTATGCTTGAAGAAAAAACTGTTAAACCCATCCGGACCAGGAGCCTTAGACTCATTGATACTAAACATAACTCTTTCAACCTCGTCATGAGTGACAGGAGCAGTAAGAGCTTCACTCTCGGCCTCATTGAGAAGATTACCGTAATGAATAATGGACTCCTTAACTGCTGACCGATTTGGATTAGTGCGAGTAAACAAATTTTCATAGTACTCCACCATGGCAGCAGCAATGCTCTTTGGGTCATCAGTAAGAGTACCGTTTGGGAGCACCTTAGAAATACGATTACAACTCTTTCTTTGGCGGACCAAATTGTGGAAGTACTTTGTATTTGCATCCCCGAGTGCAATCCACTTTTCCCTAGCTTTTTGCTTATAGAAACTCTCTTCATGTTGAAGACAAACTCGAAGATGTTGAAAACAAGCTCTTTCCTCCAAAAGTAAATCCTCATTTTCAGGATCATCTTGCAACCCAAGTTGCACAGTCTCCAAAAGGTGTCTACCTTGCTGTACTTTAGTAGAAATATCAGAAAACTCACTTTGATTCAAATTCCTCAATTCTTGCTTTAGCATCTTCAATTTTGTAACAATTTGGAACATAATCGAGCCTTTAACTTTAGATTGCCACACGCGAGTTACAATGCCATCATAAGACCTGTGCTTTGTCCTCATATATAGAAACGGAAAGGCTTCCTAGCTGTATCAGTATAATTAGAAATGGAGACGATAAGTGGTGAACGGTCAGAGATTCTAGTCGGAAGCACAGAGACTTCAGAACTATTAAAAGTATCCAGCCAATCCATGTTGATAAAGGCTCTATCAAGTCTTCTCCAAATTCTATTAGAACCCATTTGGTTGTTTGTCCAAGTGTAGAAACAGCCCCTCCATCTAAGATCCATCACTTCCAAATTCATATGGCAATTTTTGAAATCCACAGCCATGTTCTCAGAGAAAGGTTGCCCACCCAATGCTTCACTACTTGAAATAATGGAGTTAAAATCCCCTGAGATTAACCAAGGACATGTCACCCCTATAGCAATATGCTCTAAGCCCCTCTAAAGAAGTTTCCTCTCGTCATTCGAATTAGCACCATAACAGATTGTCCAAGCTTGAGATAAAACTTATCAGCATTAAAGTCATCAAAAATTCAAATTTTAGGCAAGTACATACCAGAGCATGACTTTACCATCTCAAACCTGTAAAATTACACAATGGAAAAAATATAAAATTTAGAAAAATTGATTCACCTTTCGTGTCTACTTGGATACCGATGAAAGCAGAAATAATATAGAATCTGCTACAAAAATGTACAATTACTGCATCAGATATATGAAAATCTATAAGGTTATCACTATAAAGATTTTCTGTTAAAAAAATTAGCAACTAAACATGTCTTATTAATCATTATTACCCCTTATCTTCAGCAATAAATTTTTACTCAGCCCGCTCCTTTATCCGCTAACAAAATTTTGCTGAATAAGTAAGAAAATTTCACTCATCGGCACTCATATAACTGATGTGTGGATGTTGAAAAATACATAATGTTCAAATGATCTTTACCTGAGTTTCAACAAAGAAAACAGTAGGTGTTCATAATAAGCAAAATCAATTTGAAGCTCCTAAAAAACATAATATCGAGATTATTTGAAATAATCCATGAGATAGGCATTAACGTGACCAATTCTCAAACAAAGAAAGACTGTACAGATCTCACAAAACATTCATTGTTATATAAGAATGAACTTATAGTAATTATACCTCATAACCAAGGGGAAGAATTGTAGCTCTTAGCCAGCACAAGCTAACAAACATTTCTGCACTCATTTCCACAATCCCAACTCAAGCTAGAACTCCAACATGGAGCTTCTTAACTTGATGTTAGAATAACTCCTAGTTAATTATACAAGCCATTTGGGAACAATTTCATGCCATTTTTAGTATAAGGGGCATGAGGGATACGTAAAAAATAGACAGTGAAACCAAAGTTTCAAACTGACTTAAAAACATTCTTAATAGGCAGGACATGAATACAGAAATTAAAGAGTCAATGAAGAAATCCCCATGCCCCCCATCACCCACATGTAGAAACAAGCAAAGAATTAAGTAAAGCCACATTTTCTATGATACCTGCCGCAGCTCCCATAACCCATGATTGTGAATATATAGCACAGGAGCATGCAAGTGCTTCTATCTTCAAGAAATCCCCAGCAGAAGCATGATTGCAAAAATCTATGGCATTTCGTAAAGTCAACAAGAAACGTATCATCGACAAATAATTTTATGCAGTTCATACAAATAAAGATTAACTGCCAGAATAACATCAACTTAAGTTGCCTACCTAAATGAGATAAGATTTCACAAGCAAATGAGCCTTTCTGTTCCACAGCGCTCAAGATCAAATTAAGCTGAGGGCACAATGTGCCACACATAAAACAATCCATGATTTCGGTATCTTTGAACTGATGGTGTGGCTTAACACAAACACTAGAAAGAAAATAATTGATGCATGAAGCACACATTGTGCTAGTATAAATATAAAAATAAATCAATTAAAATCAATGCACTGTGGTTTTGGTTTATATTTATAGTATTTTACGTTTGAAACTTTGAACTCTAACAATAATTTCAATTAATTGACAGTCAAGAGTTAATCAATTCCATATATAGATATATAAAATTAAATATTGTTTTCCGATTCAAACATAATATTTATAATAAAGTATCAGAAATATTGTTGTGTCAGCTTTATTATTTGATAATTTGTTGTCAATTTTAATGAAATGGTGATACTAAATAAATAACTTAGATAAATTATAATGTGTAAAGCAATTAAATCATTAATAAATATTAAGGAAAATGTAAATATGTTGCCATAACAATAAGAAAAAAAGCATTTAGTCTAATTTATGTTTTGATTATAATAAATTAAAAAGAATACATTAGACACAAGGACAATAAAATAAATAATTAAACTGGAAAAAAAAATTAAGCATTAATATCATTTATAAAATATTAAGAAAAATGTTAGAAATATGGTGGTACATCATTGACGACAGGTTTTTTGGTCGCTGTTTGTTACAAATAAGACTTTTATCTTAATTTATATTTTTAATTGTAATAATTATATAATAATTCATTGGGAATAATGAAAACAATCAAACCTTATAGTACAAACAAATAAATTGGAGAAAATTAAAATTTATTATGCATTATTTTCAATTTTTAAAATACATAGAAAAAAGCCAATTCGTCGTTAATTTAACAGTGACAAGAAAACGTGTCGCGAAAGATATAATTTGCGACCAATAATTTTGTTGCTAATTTAATCATTAGCGACTAATTTTTGTCGCTATAATTATTTTTGGCGATTAATTATCCCGTCGCTAAAAAATTAATTGAATCAAAAATCTTGATGTACAACAACAATGATTTATACATTATGCAGGACGCAAGCAGGTTTTTAACTTTGGGGTTACTAACAATCACATTTATTTATAAATGAAAAAAAGGTAGAGAATGCTAATAAAAAAGGAAAAGGTAAATGCACTTTTTCTTGTTCAACACCTATGCATAATTAACAATAACTGAAATTGAGAAAAAAAAAAAAAAATGCATTGGCAAAGGGATAAATTTGTTCTCAAGGCACAAGTCCGCAAGTACTTGCAAAAGACCAATCTAAAGAATCAATTAACTTAGCAGGTTAAGCATTGTGACCATCTAAGGCATAAAATAGAAGCAAATGTATATTATGAATATAAAAGGAAAGGATGTAGACGTCATAACAACTGAGCCAACTGCTCAATGGTAAGAGCCAAGCCGCAGGGTGGATAGCAACTTAAAATTTGCAATGGCGTTCAAAAGTAGTCAATAATTAGAGGTTAGGAGTCTCTAACAAGATGCAGGATGTGGCAGAAGATAACTGCTAAATCACAAATCAGTCAAGGAATGCAAAAAGCTTGCTTTTCACCATGACTCTGTTTTTCTAGTAATTGCAAGACTATAAGACCATTAGGGTTAAGAAATCATAAAAACAATGAAGTACAAAGACATAATCATGCAGGAAATGGACAACTTCAACATAATTAGTATCAGGCAAAATAAATATTAAAAAGCAAAGAACAAACGCAAAACAAATGATAGAAAGTGAATTCAACTGAGAATTAAATGGAAAACCCCATAAAGAGGAGTTCGACGAGAAAATTTGTCCTATGCTTCAAATGGAATTATATCATACTTGCTGGCTTGCGTGAACCGACGGCAGTAAGCTGCACCATATTCCAACCACAATCCTGTGTGCTCATGTAAAAAACCACGTCAGATACAAAGAAATCAAAATCAGAAGCGCAAAATATACCCAAAAACAAAAACAGAGATTTGATACTCCATGGATTTACTGCAACTCCACAGGGAATTGTGCGGACACTGCTCTAAGCTTCAAAGAACCATCAACCACAAAATTACAATAATTTTGACACACAACAAAATTTAAATGAATAACTTGATATCTTTTATGATAAACTGAAAGTCCAGCAGATCTATAGACCAAAAACTAAAGCTTTTATCAAGAAAACAGTGAAGGACATAAAGTACGAGAGAAACCTGAAAGCCCCATGAGATATCAAGAAAAATAATCACAAGGGGGAAAAAAAAAGAGGGTTTACTGTAAATTGAAAACAAATAAATTGCTTATGAATTTTTTAAAATCATTCACTAAAAGTTGTTAATTCAAACTCTTTCAGGCAAAGTGGGAAAGCTTTTCGATTGTAGCCCAACTGTCAATGCAACCAAAACAGAACCTAAGATTCTCAGGATGAACACAAAAGACTAAATTTAGCATTTATTAGTCATAAAATTATAAGAATAATATTCAAAGATTGTCAAGAGGAATGAAAAATTTACGAAGCAAGAAAGAAATCGAAGATACATATTGCCATATCAATTCTTATCAAGAACACCCCCCTCTCTCTCCCTTTCCTAGAATAGGCATAAAGAAAAGGGTTTTCTGGTTAGGCTTAGAAGCGTAAACTTCTCCAATTCCAAACTCTCCAAACAAGTATCAATATTATTATGAGAGAAAATTAAAAAGCATAAGAAAGTGAGATATCTGAGATATGAAGCCAAAGTAGAACAACTATCAAACATCTTTACACAATTCACAATAACTAAAATAAAATTCTTCATAAGAAAAAAAAAAGGCTATTTTGATAAGCAGCTGTTGGGATTTTCTTCTGCTCTTCACCTGAATTTATGAACCAAAGCTGAAAATTCCATCATATATTAAATATCGGTTAATCTACCATATATTGGTTTCCAATTCTAAATTTATAGAGATCTCTACTCAAAGGAAAAAAAATGTGGAAACATGTCAAGTTATTTGTTTCAAATATATAAACGAAAATCATTTAATTCCAAAAACAAAAAAAATCCAAACCCACCATGGGGTTCCACTAAATCAATTTGCAACAAATGAAATCACATTTGAACAGTAAATATAAAAATTGGAATACAAACAAGGCACACCCAAGACACAAGTAATACACTCATTTCTTATACATGAACTATAAATGAATACATGTTCGAAGAAATGCATTACTTTGGACCCATTAGAAATTCTATTTAAATAGGATGAAAAGAAGTACGAGAAAAGAAATGCTATGTGATCATAGAGCAGTCAAAATCAAACTGACCATTGCCAAGAGCAAACGGCACACCCAACATAAACCTTCAATATACTTCAAAAGCTGCACTAAAGAATAATCAATTGTTGCTTATGTTGCACCATTACTTGAGATTTAATACCAAAAAAAAAAAAAAGAAGCAAAAATAGGAAAGGAAACATGACAAAACATTGAGGGGGTGTTTGAGATTGTTGTTGAGTGTCATAAAAGCAGATTTTGAATTTTTTTGATTTAATTGACTGATTTTTTTAATTTCTTGTAAACTTCTTTGTTTAAACATACTTTTAAAAAAAATATCTATTTATATGTTTCTACACAAAAACAGTTTTTAAAACTCAAAAAAAGTTAAAAATAGAAAATTTTTTCCTAAAAACGTTTTTCTGAAATTCAATGCCAAACACCCTTGAGCATTCAAGATTTATGAGACAACAAATAAAACCCTTTTCCATCCCAGTCTCTCTCTGTGTGATTTCCCAACTCATTGTAGCATTCATAATTGTGGGTACATCAACCGAATAGGATTCATAATTGAGAACAATGAACTACAAACCTACACATAAACAATTTTTTAAAGGTTTCGGGAACTCAAAGGTTAGGCAAAACCCATTTTATACAGATACAATTTCGATTCCACCAGAAGCTGCAAATAAATATAAACAACCAACCATGTGAAGCAAGTGATGTAACTTACCACATCTTTTCTAACCCTTTCAGTTTCATCTGGATCCGATAAATCAAAATTTTCAGCATAGTACCTTCCTCTGTAAACTGTCTCCCCTAATTTGACGTGAAAACGGAATAAGTTAAACAACTTTCAATATGGTAAAAATGTAAAAGCAAAATAATAACCTACCAAAAAGAATGCAATTCTGATGGGCCAACCTTGTCCTTGGCTCACCCACTTGATTCAGAATCATAAATTAAGACAGGAAGAGGATCCCATAGATACATTTAAAGACAACTCCATTGTAAAGAGTGAAACCGAATCATCATTCAGACAAATCAGTTTGATGGAGTTTATAAAATAATTGGACTGGCATAGTTGGTTCTTGAATGAAGACAATGAAATTCTAATAGAAAAGCTTTCCAAGCAGTTCAAGATATTAAGAAGAAAAATAGAATTCACATATTGCTCATTGATGACTATATATGAAGGAAATTAACAAAAATATTTTAACTCCCCATTCAGTTTATGACTGATCAGTTTGGAGTAATAGACATGTTGCCCATTTTCAAACACAGTCTAAAAGCGGCTATAAAGGACTGCATGCAATTCTAAATTTCATTCACTCATTATATGTGTAGAGAGGCTGATAGAACTATACAACTTCCAGGTTTATCAATCATAAAATTCAATATCATTTTCAACAAAAAATTAGCGTCATGAGAATAGTATATATCAGCAAACATCATATATTGCTAGTTATTACCACAAACCTTGTCTACATCTGGTGCCTGTATCTCTTCTGGAGACTCTTTTCTATCTTTGAGTTTCATCTCCTCGTTATTCTCATAGCCTGAAAATGAATGCCCCACATAAGTATAAAAAGAACAACTCAGATTTGCTCCATCCCACATAGATAAGTTTACTTCTGTTTTCAAATACATTAAGAAAATTTAGTTAATTAGTCAAAAACTAAACATTATATTAATTAGGGGCACATTGAAAAACTAAGAAATGATAATTCACATTTGTTGACGACAAGGGGCATAATAGAAAATTAACCAATCAAAGGAAAATAGCCTATAGTTCAGGACAAATAAAATAAAAAATATCAGTGGGACAAAGGAAGCATTAAAAATACATGGAACAGAAAAAAGCCCACAACAAAGACTGTATATTGCTTTTTTTTTTTCGTTCAAATGACTATATTGTTATATACATTAAAGTGCTTTCTTTTCCACAGTGAATTTAACTGTATTTAATGAGCTCAGTAAGGAGATTAATGCAATCTGACATGTTGTTTATGAAACCATTGCTAAAAACCCCATGAAAACTTTCATCCTATTTAATAGCATTTTTATTCGTCCATACTTTTTAATTTCATAAAGCTTGGAGATAGAACTTTGAAAACGTTTTATTGATGATTTAGGAATCTTTCAATCTAGCTAAAGATCACAAATTGAACTTGTCACTTTGCCAAAGTATAACTCATCTAAAATAAGCATATTCATACATATTCATTTAAAAATAGCTTCACTTCACAGAATCATCCATCTTGGAAATTTTTATTTGTTAAACTATGGCATCAGTGAGGGGAAAAAAATCCTTCACTTATCTTCTTTGAAATGATGATGAAATATTTTCATTTTCTTTAATATGATGAATTGATTCTATGATAAGCAATGCTTTTGTTAAAATAATAAGAGTATGACTGCTTTGGATTATATAATGAAACTAGAATAAATTCATTTTGTTATGTAGACTTCACAACTAAAAATGCATTGCTAGTGAGTTTAATTTTTAATATATGGTCACAAATGTTTGTCACCAAAATGAAACAGAATGTCAGAATTTGATGAAAATATAAATACAAACTTACATTTTTAGTTTCATTTTGAAATCACATATCACTCTAATGGCTGCTATTATCAGACAATAATAAAAACAAGAAACAAATGAATGCAGCTGCTGTATACGAGTCCTTTTCTGAAAGATTTGCTCATAAACAGCAACAGACTAGATAAAATGTTCTACTCTCTCTAGATTAACCTGTACATAAGATCTTATTAACATCAGTGTAATCATTTGAACATAGCAAATGGTACCCATCCTAAATCATATACTCTTTAAGCCATGGAAAACTATATACAATTGAAACAACAATTATTGGTGTAGCATAACAGCATTATAAATTCTAACAGAACTTTAGGAATGAGAAAGATTCTATAAGAACAAAAGAAGAATAGACAAAATTGACTACAATCAAAAAATTATACCTGCTATTTGCTGGAATGGAAAAAGAAAAATTGCCTCTAAAGAAAGCATATGCACCATTTAAAGGTTTCATCCACAACATAATATAAAAATGAAAAATTACGTCACCCGCATCTGTAAGATAACCGCCCATTGCAGTAAACTCCCTTCTGGAAACATTCATCAATAAATTTACAGCATCCTGAGGTTGAAGAGAAATAAACATTTATAAAGGACGAAAACAACAACACAGAAGCATTAGAAGAGATCGCTAAATAAAACAGAAATTATCAAGAAACCAAAATTATGGCATTTGAAAATTTAACAAATTCAGAAAGTGGCTCATGATCCAAAACACAATAGAGTAAAACTCCTAGCAGCTAACATACCTCTCTAATTTCAAGTGTTGGCATATGTTGAAGAAAGGCATTGCCAACAAAGAAACATAAAAGATACAAAATCATCCACTAGTTGATAGCAAATGGAGAGTTAGGAAAGTCCAGTTCATATTGTAAATATTTCTGCAAAACCCATATGTGGAGGAACCATGAAAACCCAACAAACCATGAGAAGCTAGGCCAACTGCGTGATCTTCATCCCATCTATCCAAATCTACCGTCCCAGACCCCAAGCATCTAACAATCCAATCTTGCAACCGAATTCCAATCTTTCCCCACAACAAATTTAAAGGTAAGAACAAAGGTAGTACATAAGTCACACACTGCTGTTACATTTAAAAAAAAAGTAAAAAAGTAAAGAAGAGCAAGCTTACATTGCAATTCATCTACATATTAACAACAGGGTATTAAATTTCACCCACCTTCGATGGCATAGCAAGCAACATATGCTGTTTAAAACACAGGACATCTTTTCCTTCAATGGAAAACATTTGACAATAAATGTCTTGCGTAGACCAAGAATAAGGTTTAAACTAGGTCACTTTATTCACAAGTTTACGGGCTCTAGAAAGTTCTACAGGTGCTGTTCAATAATGATAGACCAAGTAAATATCCACACCTGATGCCTGATGGCATGGCTACACTCCTCAACCCTTCTGCTATACAGAACAAACGGAAAACAGAATGAAAGTGCTCTCATACTCTCAATGCACGAGGCTCCACGTTTTTTAATGGTTGGGTCTTGGGAAACAGAGCCTTGTCCCTACTTTTTACAAGGAGTCAATTTCCAAGACCCCATAACATTCTGGTGCAAAGAGCAACCGTACCTTCTAGTGTGAGGTTAACCCTAACAATATACTCAGACAGAATTTAATCCTTCCCTTACTGGAAGAATGTGGTCCTAACAATAAGAATTGGTATTTATCTACACTTGAATGAATTAAATATTACTCCTCAGGCTGTATAATTTGCATAAACTTATATTTACACACTACTGTAGCAAGACATGCACATGCCTACAGGTGAATTTCACCCACAGTCTTCCAATTATATAACTCGTAACAACTCGGTACCTGAAAAATTATTTGTAACATAAAGGTAACTCAATTATATAAATTGTAACAACTCAATACCTCAAAAATTATTTGTAACACAAAAGTATATCAATTATGTAAATTGTAACAATTCAATACTTTAAAAATTATTTGTAACACAAAAGTATCTCAACTTTTATTTTGTAACTAAATAGTACTTATGTTTTCAACTATTAAGGTTCATTTAGCATTGTATTTGGAAAAAATGTTTTTTGGAAAAAAAATTTTATATTTTTAACTTTTTTTAGTTTTGAAAACTATTTTTGGTAGATATAAATAAATAGATATTTTATTTCCATAAGCATATTTGAAAAAAAAAACAATTCATAAAAATTAAAAAAATTAGTCAATTAAATCCAAAAAATTCACAATCTGTTTTTGCAACACTCAACAGTACTCTCAAACACTCCTTAGTCTATCTAACAAAAGTATAATATGAAATATCCAGATAAATTTTAATAAAAACAAAATTAGTTGTAATACCCAGTTGGTAAAATTGAAATTTATCTGATGTAAATATTACAGCTAATTTTATTTTTATTAAAATTTATCTAATATGGATATTTTATATCACACTTATGTTAGTAAGAGTAACAGTCAAAAGAAAGAAATACTATTTAGTTATAAAATAAAAGTTGAGCTACTTTTGTGTTCCAAATAAAAATTGAGGTACTTTTGTGTTACAAATAATTTTTGAGATATTAAATTGTTACAATTTACATAATTAGGGTACTTTTATATTACAAATAATTTTTCATGTATCGAATTGTTACGAGTTATATAATTAGAGTACCTTGGATGAAATTCACCCCATGGCTACAAATAGAATATGCAATAGGTTTGATCCATCAATAAAGACGTAAAATTCAGCCATAATTATGGATTCAATAGAGGATTCTAAATAAATTGTTTGGAACATTTCCAATTATGAGATTTAAGCAATAAATGCAATGACATCGCTTTGGGGGAAGAAGAGCAGTCTAAGAAATTGGAACTAAAGATTATTCCCTAGTTCTCTAATTTCACAAAGATCTTTAACCAAGACCAAGAGTTAGGCAAGGGATCACACATACCATGCCAACAATCTGCTACGATCTGATATTACTCTCAATGGTACTGCACCATACAAATTCAAGAGCGCATCTTTTGCTGTATCCTTTGATTGTTCTTCCGTGTCGGAAGGTAGATCTAGGACTTCGCCAACATTGGTCCAAAATCGGCAGAAACCTCATCGTTCTGAAAAATTGGAATACTGAATGAAATTAGGGCTTCTTAGTCTGTGAATAATCTGGTTTTCAGACAAGTTTGATAAGGAAAATCCTCCAATAGCCGTTGTTGGTAGATGGGTTATGTTTAGTTTGGACCAAACAAACATTTTAGAAAATAATTTTGTATTTTTTTTTTTTTTTGGACTGCTTTTACTATAAACTGATAAATAGTTAAATAATTATTCTTTAAAAAAAATAATTTATAAAAAATTAAAAACCAAACAATTAAATTAAAAGAAATTTAAAACATAATTTTAGAATTTTCAATACTAATTATAATATTTTCGAATTTTAGTACTTTCAACAAAAATCCTAATATTTCTAGAATTTGTCCATTAATTGTCTCTATTTGTGGGCCTAATATTTTCGGAATTTGTCCATTAATTGTCTCTATTTGTGGGCCTTCCTAGATATGGGCAAAGCCCTTGGGTATGTACTTTTAAAATTAAGAGAAAATGACACAAAATTTCCGTTTTTAAAGTATTTTTCCCCTAACTTCTCTAATTTTTTCATTTTATAAAAATGACTTTTATGTTTATTCTATTTCCCCAAACTACTTTGGTCAATTCAAAATGCTCCGATCCGTTAAATTTACTATTGTCATCCTCAATCTTAAGCTCATCTGGCACTTTAGAACCCTAACTTCCACTTCCTCCCCCAGGTTGTGAGCACGACAAGCAATATAGAGACACCTACTTCGCATTGGTGCAACATAGATAGATACCTACGTGCCTACTCTCACTTCCCTTCTGAATTTCTCTACTTTTTCACCTGGACACACTCAATATATGGTATTTGACTTATGGAAAAATAGAAAGAAAATTCTTGACCGAGCTCCAAAAGAAAATTATTCATCTCGGATTCATGTGGCTTACCTTAGAACAATTTTCTTCTTAAGTGCTTTTCCTATATGCTTGGTCTTGATATTGAGAAAATGAGAATGTGAAGGAAAAATGAAGTAAATAAAATAGTTTCTTTCGGATTACAAAGAAAGTGGTGGACAACAAACTTATGATAGAAAATGAGAAATGGTCGTTGTATAAAAATGAGGAAATCATTCTTTACTTTTTGACTTTTCTGATAATGTAATAAGAGTTTAAACATATATGTGCCATGTGGTTGTCATGCAAAATATAATTAGCATTAATTTTAATTATTTAACATTAATTACTCTTCATATAATCTTCATATCAATATAGATAAATAGGAATATGATATCGAGTGTCACGGTTGGATAAAATAAAGCATTGTTTTTGACATGATTGTAAAAATCGGATCGGTCCGACCTGTTCAATGGGGAATTGGCTCTTGGACTGGACAATTTTTACCCAAAAAATCAACGGGGAAACAACCTAGTGGAAAAATCGGGAACCAACCAGTTTTGATTGGTTTTCCGGATTTTTTTATTATTTTTTAAATTTATTGCAAAAAAATTTTAATTATTAAATTTTGTTCAATCTAACCAATTCAACTGGTTCAACCAAAAATTGTCCCTAAAACTATATAGGTTAACTATATAACTAATCAAATTGGTCAAAATAAATATATTTTTAAACAATTAACTCACTTTTACTTATAAAATGATATGCTATCTTCATTCTTTTTTTTATGTGAGATTGTTCACTCATTTTTATAGTTTTTTTATTTTTTTATATTACTTTTCTTTTACAATTTAAAATTTTTGACTGATTGTATTTTCAAGTTATAAATTATCTTTATATTTAATAACTAATTAAATATTTAGTTAAATAAATATATAAAATACAATTTTTTTAAAAAATAAAAAAGAGAATATTAAACATATTATATTATTCTTTTACACTGGAAAATATCAACAATTTATTTTCTATTTTTATTATATATAAAACATATTATGTTTTATTATATATAAGACATATTATATTTTATGAAAATACTAGTTCGATCTTGGTTTAATCTTAAACTCGTGATCTGCTGACTTTTTCGTTTCATTGACCAAACTGGTTTTTACAACCTTAGTTTTGGGTATCTTTTTATATGTGAATTTTAACACAACCTACAATTTAAAGTTTTTTTATACACATACAACAAAAAATTTTCCTTTTAGCCCTTTCTATTTCCATTTTTTTTAATAATTGGTTCCAAATTTTATTCTTCACAATTTATTCTATAGACAATTTTTCTTTAAATAGTATATTAAAATAACACAAATATAAATACATACCTTATTAAAATCTTTTGAAATTCAAAAAACTATCATTATATATATATATATAACAATATATATTCCTTATAATAATAATAATAATAATAATAATAATAAAGGACAGTTGTTAAGTGATTTGATTTTATTGTATTGGGATCCAATTCTCATCTTTCATTTTTATTATCACGAGAACCACTTTTGTGTGTGTGAGAGTGACAACCACTTTTTTATTCAATGGATAATATTCGAAAATTTTTTTTTTCCATAATAATAAGACATCAATGTTATATATTGACTATATATAAATTATATTTATAGTTTATATATAACCAAATTATAACAGACGTTATATATTAACGATATATAAACTATATGTTTATTTTATGTACAACGAGTGAAGGAGTTATAGAAAACATCTTTTAGTTATATGTAGGTTTTTTGACTATCTCAGTCAATTTCCCGTCAGAAAATGGGCATTTCCATATAAATACCATATAATTTGTATTGTATATCTTGCCTTTTTTGTTATGTATATTTATAAATTAAAAAATCAACATATACTATATTCATTATTTGTAAGTTATATATTTACCTTTTACATACACCATATGAAATTTAGTTTAGATCGAAATTTTTGAAAATAAATAGTCATTAAATATATATTTAGAAAAAAAGAATTTTAATGATGTAAAATAAGCAATCTATTAGAGTTTGATGTTGTGTGTGATAGGGGACAAACGAGAGGTAAGCACAGCCGAAGGTATTGATGACTTTGGACCGCGTGTCAATGGTTTTGATGTAATCACATGAGAATGAAGCCACAAGTGTTGGATCACGAGTTTCAATGGGGACATACCACGTCGATGCTGTTGATTGGAAGGGTATGGCCATTTGGGTTTTAAAATATTTGGACAAAATGATGTTTTTGAAACTGTAAAATCAGAAATTATTCTTCTACAAACGCTGGTTCTAGTATTTTATAAAAGTAGTAGTAAAATTTAAAGGGAAATTATATGGTGTATTTGGTATAATTTAAATCGGGTGTTTTAAAACTATTGGATTATAAATTTTTAATTTCATCCGTTGATAATAAATGGTTGAAATTAAAAGTTGATAATCCAATAATTATAAAGCACCCGATGTAATTTACAATGGGTGCACCACATAAACCTTCAAATTTAAAATCTCTTTATAGATACAAATTCCTAAAATTAATTTCATTTCTATTAAAAATAAATAAAATTATTTTCAAAATGATTCCATTAAGATTGGGTTGAGAATTTATTAAATTAATAATTAATATTTTATTATAACTAATTAAATTTTCTCTTAGTAATATATTAGATTGTGATGAAATAATTAAGAAAATATTATTTATTTTCTAAATTTTGACTTATTATATTAATATTTATGTAAGTTTAACCTATTATATTACTATTTCCGAACAAAATAAAATATTATTTTTAACTAAATATATAATTTAACAGAAAGAAAATAAGTAGTATAATTTTTAAATATTAAAGTATTTAGTTTAATTTTTCCAAAAAAAATATTAGGATTATTGGCTACATAAAAGGTCACATTGACTCTTTGTTGCTGGCCGAGGAAATTTATGAATTTATGAATTAATATTTTCCCATAAAGAAATCGAAACAGAAGAAGAAACATATATCATATTCATTAATTCATATACAGAAATTCCAGGAAGAAGTTTCTTTGGGCTTTTATCACTCTTTCTTGTCCCAAGTTGCTTCTCTTCCATCTGTTCTTTATTGATAAGGTGATAAGTCATTTTTCTAAAGCACAAACCTCTTTCCACCTTTCTTTCTTACCGCTGTTTTCTTCGAAGGTGCTTTTTTGTTTCGTTGTTTTGGGAATTCGAAGGTCGATTTATTATTCACAGGTCGATTTATATGGGTTTTGAAATTGTTTGAATGCTATTAGTTTCTGGTGATATTTTAAACCGTGTTTTGTTGGTTAATTTTTTCTTTATTTTGCTGATGGCCTAGCGTTTTTATTGTGTGTGCAGTGATCTGATACAGAGATGGCGGAGGAGAAGAGTGCTATTGCTAAGGATGTTACTGAGGTAAAGTTTACTGCCATCTATGTTTTTATGTGGTTGAATTATCAGATTTCAGTTATGGCTTAATGCTTTTGTTTTCATTGCTTTTGGCTCGGATAGTTGATTGGTAAAACACCATTGGTATATCTCAACAACGTTGTGGATGGTTGTGTTGCTCGAATTGCTGCTAAGCTGGAGATGATGGAACCTTGTTCCAGTGTTAAAGATAGGTAATTGTTACCTTTTCCTTTTATGTTTGCAATTTTTTTTTATGGGAAATTACGATGTTATCTTTTCATGCTATTTAGACTGCTTCATTGCCAACTTCAAATAATAATTTTTTGTTGGAAATTCAGATTGTTGTTCTCTGAATCTGCTAAAATTTGTCATATGGGAAGTTATTTATTTTTGTCTTGGTTTAATAGAAAAGCGTGCATTGAAGCTTAATTGTTGGAATCAGATTGCAATTGCCTGGGGGGTTGTCAAACATCCTTACTAATGGGGTTTTTATTTGATGATTCTTTGGTTTGTAGGATTGGATACAGTATGATAGCAGATGCAGAGGAGAAAGGACTTATCAAGCCGGGTGAGGTTAGTGAGTGAATCTCCGCTTCAGAACCATGAGGCTGTGGAATTTTTAACTGCTGCTAAACTCAGTAAATGTAATGTTGTAGTTCAGCATCATGACCAACATCAACTGCATTGATTAGTAGACGAGAACTTGCACAGATTATCTCTTGATACCAACTAACTATGTTTTTTTTCTCCTTCGAGTTTGGAGATATATGATGGAAGTAGGAACTCTAGTACTTACATAATTTCTTTCTTTATGCTGAAGAGTATCCTCATCGAGCCCACTAGCGGCAATACTGGCATAGGGCTGGCATTTATGGCAGCTGCCAAGAGGTACAGGCTCATAATCACCATGCCTTCTTCAATGAGTCTTGAGAGAAGAATGGTTCTCCGTGCTTTTGGAGCTGAGCTCATCCTTACTGATCCAGCAAGGGGCATGAAAGGGGCTGTTCAGAAGGCAGAAGAAATAGCAGCAAAGACACCCAATTCTTATATCCTACAGCAATTTGAAAACCCTGCCAACCCAAAGGTATACTTCCATTAACCCTATGTTGGATTTCCTATGGAAGAGAAGTACCAACAAATTCTTGTTTTCTGGGCAGATCCACTATGAGACTACTGGACCCGAGATCTGGAAAGGCTCAGGTGGGAAAGTTGATGCTCTTGTTTCTGGGATTGGGACAGGGGGTACAGTTACAGGTGCAGGGAGTTACCTCAAGGAACGAAACCCTGATATACAGGTTGACCTATTTGCACTTTTAGATTTACTGACAAAAGACATAATATTAACAATATTGTTCACTTGCCACATGGATGGTTTTCTCATCTGGCTGTTTGTGCTTTCTGTAATTAGCTCTATGGTGTAGAACCAGTTGAAAGTGCTGTATTGTCTGGAGGGAAACCTGGTGAGTCAGAGATAATCAGTGTTGAAACATCTTACAAATTATGTTGGTTCACTGTTTGAAATAAGCAGTACAAAGTATTATTACTTATTATGTGCTGTTAATATCTGAAAGTTGGGAAATTTTTGTTAAAATTTCTAAACCTGGTGTCTCTTTGTTCCTTTAAGATTTGTTCAAGATTTGCACTACATTATCATATTTGAATAGCCTTATGTGAGTTCTTGTCTGGTTGAAGCAAATGCTTATGCATATGTTTGCTAACTTGGTTGTTTCTTTAAGGCCCACATAAGATCCAAGGAATTGGAGCTGGCTTTATTCCTGGAGTTTTGGACGTCAGTTTACTCGATGAAGTTGTTCAAGTAAGTTCCAGTTTTTTACATTAGGATTATTTTGCTCAACATGTGAATTCTGAGATGGTTTGTTATGGCAAAAATTGCTTTTATTTTTGTTTTGTTGCTTGAAACAATTAAAGAACAAGAAGTCTGAACAGTGAAAGTTTGCATGGTCCAGTGTTGTACATGTCGTAGTAGTTCTTCATATTGTCTGGAAAGTAGACGTTTTGAGCTGTTCCTCATGCTCTTCGAGCAATATGTGCTTAAAACTTGATAAGATGCAAAAGCAAATGATAATCCTAGTGCACACTTTATAGCTTTTTTTAATTATTTTGAAAACAGATAAGATATATTATCGCAATCTATTTATTTCCAAGTCCTTTAAACTACTTTTTGTTAATTAGACGCAAGGATTTACTGCAACATATTATATGATATTGCAGATATCAAGTGAAGAAGCAATTGATACTGCTAAGCTACTTGCCTTGAAAGAAGGGTTGCTGGTAAGCTTGCATTTAATCGATATCTGTTCCAACAATGAATCATTATCTATATAGCAGTCTCCCCTTTAATCATGATCTATATTGCAGGTAGGAATATCTTCTGGTGCTGCTGCAGCTGCAGCAATTAAGATAGCAAAGAGGCCTGAAAATGCTGGAAAACTCATTGTTGTAAGTTTGATTTGCTCTTCCTTTTTACTAATAAATGTCTTTGTGTAACCAGCCCAATTTAAGTGGTCACATAAAATACGCGATGTGCAAGATTTAATTGCTTTCTTTCAAAATATTAGAAGTTTGGTGATGATTTCTCATCTTTGTGACTATAAATTAAAGAATTACCAACAACCACCTTAAATATTCTTTGAATAACAAAACATGATATCGCCCATGACTTACTGGAGCTGCGTTTCAGAATGCATTGTTGCATTATTTTGAAGTTGAAGTTGAAGCTGTAACTGTAAGAAATGAACTTTGTTAGAGTCTCATGTGGCTGAATAACTTGGATTTTTGAATGTTAAACAGGTGGTCTTCCCCAGCTTTGGCGAGCGGTATCTATCTTCTGTGCTTTTCGAATCTGTGAAGCGTGAAGCAGAAAGTATGACTTTTGAGCCTTGAGTTAGAGAAAACCAAAGCCTGGACAAAAGAAGCATCTTTGTGGGGTCTCATTTTATTGATTTACTTCTTCTGGGTTTCCTGATAATATATGACAAAAAATAATGTGACAAGTCTTTCCTGCTCGTTGTATTCTAGAAAGGAAAGCGTGTGGGTTGGCTCTGAATTTTTTAGTGTTGTAAAACAATAAATTTCCATCAAAACTATATTTTGATAAACAAGTGATTGTGCACGATCAGCATGGATGAGATCTTAAGATTTTTATTTTTGTATTTTTAACAAAAGTTGAAAATGTGTTAGGCTATACCCTTTTTTTTCTGTCTTCATCAATTTGGATGGAAAGCGACTTCCAAACTAAGAATGCTAAGTAACAGGATTGAAAAGCCGAATAACATGGTAATTATATAATTTTCCAAATAATAAATCAACTAACAGATCTTGACTTTAAAGTAAAGACCTGGAGTATAGGTCAGTAGACGCCAACTCTTGATTTTCACCGAAAAGCTTTGAGAACAATATTGGGCAGGGGCCGCGCGAACGCAGCCCCCACTACCACAAATTATGACGTAGGCTCTCCCTCTTGGGGAGACCTTAGGCCAGCACCCCTCCAGAGTGCAATGGAGGTCACTGACCTAGGCCATAGACCTTCATGATCATCCATTGACCCCGTCCAGGTAAGTATGTTCGGCAGCTGGCATATGCTTATCTTTTATGATCACATTTGTTTGTTCCTTGTGCTTGTGTATCCGATGTGGGATAAACTTCTTTTCTTTTGTTTCTTCACCCGACCCCAGTGATGTTCATGTCTGCTTCGGAAGTATCTAAATTACAAATGCAATTCGTAAAGTTGCTCTGTGCCATTTATAGGTCTCTCAATGAAAGACTATTAACTTGGATTGAAGGTGTAAAATTTCAGGGTGACACCGATAATTCATCACCAATTTTGTTACAAAACCTTCATCTTCATTATGGTGATATTCACATTCAAACTTTTTTGGATATGAGATTTTCCCAGTCCAAATGCCTCCGCTACTTTATACAGCAGAACCAAGTTGCTTTGGATCAACTGCTTTAACAACTACTGTTTCCTACAGGCAAAGGCTAGATATTGGAACCATGCTTTCTGGCTCCTAAGCTTGGCCAGACTCGTCCAAGAAAATGTGGGAGAAATGAACATGGCCGACACCCTCTGCATAGAGCAATGATGAACTCATATATGCAGAAATGATGATCCTAAATTTCGTTAATGGAGGGCACCTGAAAACTAACTGACCCTTCAAAATAACAAAAGCGAATCTCATCTGGTTGAAGATCCTCATAAGGAAGACTAGAGGTATTCAGCCTAAAAATCTCATTCTCTTTAACCTTAGAAACCTCATGACCAATGAGTTTTTCGAGTATGACCAATATCATAGCTGTAACGCACTGCTTCTACCAGTGTTATTGATTTACCGGTACCTGGGACACCCTCATTTCTTTGTGAAACAGAAACAGTAATAGAAATGAGCTATCATACAATAATTACCTGAAGAAGAATAATTATTCATTCTCAAAAACCTCCACACTCACTTATTTTTCGTCAATTCTCTGATATTCTTTGCAATAAAAAATTTAGAAGCTTTATAGGATGTGACTTTTATTTTCTTCTTGAAATTCTTGAATAAGCCTGTTAGGAGCCATATACTGGGAGATCTTATCTTTAGTTTGATCTTATCATCACCCACATTGTGAAATTTAGCAGTTTATTAGATATAAATTTTTTAATCTAACTTATATTTTTAATTATAATAATTATATAATAATACATAAGGAATAATATTAATAAATAATATATATAAAATAAATAATTAAATTAGAGAATAATAAAATTTGTTAAACATTTATATCATTTTAAAATAGTAATAAAAATGCTAATTCGTCGCAATATAATGAGAGATTCTGTCGCTGAATATATCAATGGTGACGCATTTTCCCCGTCGCGGAATTCAGCCATTGTTAAAGTAAGACTTTTAATTTAATTTGCATTTTTAATTATATAATTATGCATTACGAACAATGATAGTAAGTAATATATATAAAATAAATTATTAAATCTGTGAAATTGAACTCTGTTAAGCACTAATATCAATTTCAAAATATTCTGGAAAAATATTATTTCGTCGCTAAATTATATCGACGGGAAGCTTTGTCGCCGAACAGATAATCAGCAACGAATTATTCCGTCGACTTAAATACAATTTGCGACAAAATACTGTCGCTAATACCATATTTAGCCATACATTTTCCCGTCGCTAAAAGTGTCAGTATCACTACATCTAAGTTTCTGCAGAAAGGATCAACATCGCCAAAAATGTTCAGTTGCCCGGCACATGCACGTGAAAGAAAAAAAAAATAACAAAAATTTTGAAATATTAAAATTTGAACACATTTAGGAAGTTGAAAAAAAAATTTCAAAAATTTGTACCAGAATTTAACCTTAGATGCTTAAATCTAAATAATTAGGTCAACAAATACATAAATTTTCATTATTTTTTTAATTGAACTGAATTTACAACAGATTGATGGTAGAAAATTTGCCTCCTACCATTAAGGATCGGATGTAGATCAATTAGAATACAGAGACAGTAAATATTAGAAACATAGCCATATCACATATGCCAAGCACATTGAAAAGGCAAACACTTCATTTCTTTACAAATACCATATATAACAAACAAATTATAAAGCAAAACATTATGTTTTTAAGACTCATAATGCCTAGCTGTAGCATAAAGAAAACTGCCCAACTAATAAATCATAATATCCTGAAGAAAATGTCCTAAATTCCCTACTATATGCTTGGCATAGAAGACTCATAACACAAGCAGGTGTTATTTCAAATACATATTGTTGGATAAGCCAATGAAGTAACTAATAATGCACATTATCCATGTGATTAATTTATTTAACATTGTAGCCCCAAATATTTGTAATTGCAGGAAATTAACACATTTGCATTATGAGTCCTCATGAAGAAATTTACACATTTGCATTACAAGTCCTCGTGAAGTAATTATTTGGAAGAAAAAAAAAGTAGTATTTATGGTAGCAAAAATTAAAAAGAATAAAGAACGGATAGCCACATAATTACACAGTGTAAGAGACAAGAACAAAAACCTATGTATCTCTATTATTTCAGCTAGCTATAATTCAATGCAACCTATATTTAACTACTAATATGTTAGAGTAAGATTCTAGTAAAATTCATATAAGTTTCAAAAGGAGCAAAAAATGGGAAACATTAAATACAAGACTGCAAACACTGCATCTCTATTTCCAGTCTTTTCTGCCTAATTCCTTTGCCTTTCTAATATTAGACTTAGTAGGAGAAAAGACGTGCAACACAGCTTATTCAGCATTTATAAATTGCAAATTCAAAAATCACCTGCCTAAATCAAACCCATATTAAATATGTAGATATTTTTTCAGTATAAGGTTCAATACATTAACTCTCAACAAACAAATGAGCTCATGGGACACAACAAAAGTGGGGAGCATTGCATAACCATTAGTTCTTGGAACAGAAAAATGATACACCAAATACTGTGAATAATTTGCCTTCAGGACTACTTTAAAGATCAAAGTTGACACGAAATATCAAAAATTACATCACAAAAATCATATAGCTTTATAATACTTGAACTAGTTAACACTGGAAGTATCTTAAGCAGTACATGACAAAGATAAAAATCCTAATTTCATATTTATATGTAATGAACAATAATAAGCATATCATGTGCGTACCACTTAATCAAAGATAATCATCAATTTCATAACATACATTTTTTTCTTTTGTTGTCCTATCTCACTTAAACAAACTTTATATCATAATTAGATTAAAGTTTGGCAGAACAGGAGTTTCCTTGGTTTACCTATGAATTTATGTTATATGAATGCTATACATAATAAAAAGGTCCATTCTTTTTACCACCACAAACTCTATCTGAAAAGATTTAAAATTTTAATAATTGAGTGGTGGAGTTGTTCTAAGGAGAATAATATATGCATAATAATGACTAGCAGGCCAAAACAATCAGGATCATAAAAGACTAATTACTATATGCTAACAATTGAAAAATGAATTTTTTCCATTTCACATATAACAAAATATAATTTTTCCTAACTGATGTCTCAGTTTAAGTGGTAAGATCAATTGCCTTTAGAATTGAACTTCAAGATTGAGTCTGTCTTACAATTTCTAAATTAATGATTCTCCAATGAAAATAGACCAAAACAATTTCAAAAGAATGAAACAGAATTTTTTTTGTCACATGCTTAAAAACAAGATATGTTCTCTAAAAAAGCCTTTTCTATGATCCATTTTTACCATTTTACTTATCAATAATTAAAGATTTACAGTCTAAAATCTTTGTCCAAATAAACAGATGATATGATCAACTGAGTTTATAGTTCCCTACAAGATTTGATATACCTGAGAGCATAAACTGCTTTCAGAGCCTTCTGCTTAGATTTCTTAAACACTGCCTTAACTGTCACTTCAGAATACACAAAGAAATATGCTGCATCCGTATAAGTTAGATAAGCTACAAAATTGAGTGTACATGCACAAAAATAAAATATAATCTGGTTTTACTTTATGAAAAGCAATAATAAAAGCAACAATAACATTAACCATCCAACAGTAGTTAAAGAATACAAGATCTTAGGTGTCACTAAAGTAAACTACAATCAGTATATGGATGATGCAAAGTGAAACATGCATCTCCTTCTCTATTTCTCTTCACTCATGCCTTTCTTCTAATTAAAAGAAAATTCTCAGTAGTTTTTTGTAAATGTCACATTGGCATCATATAGTAGGAAAAGCAATTATGCATCTTTTCTGCTCTAACAATCAGTAACTGAAACATGCATCTCCTTCCCTATTTCTCTTCGCCTATGCCTTTGTTCTAATCAAAAGAAAATTTTTAGTAGCTTTTATATACTGATAGGAAATAACGAAGGAATTAATGACCAAAAACAGGAGATTGTTGATTTAAACAATGGAAAATAAAACCTATGCACATACTGATTCTCATCCTGAAAATAGGAACTTGGGTTTTGTGGTATAAACTGGTTGGCCAGAATGAAATATAACACAAGATACCAAATTACAGAAATTATCTCTCTTTTACACACTAGTAGTAACCAAATACAACAAAAAAGGGCTAACTTTTTCATTACTCATTACCAAAAACCAAAAACAGGCGCTAATTTTCCCAATGATCTAACGCCATTTTCTAAACTCAGATTCTCATGCCATACATCAAGAAATATAAAAACAAATTGGACCCAAAAAAATATAAAAGTACTGGAAAAGGAAAAGATCTGTACATTGCTGGAGATGTGGGTTTGTCGCCATCGGCGTAAATCGTAGAGAAGGGGGCTCGCCGTCGTTTGCAAGAAGGGCGCTTCGGCTCATCAAAAAGTCAGCAAAAGACCAAGTGGACAGATGTTAAGGAATGAAAGGGACGTTAGAGGTTGTTTGAATATGGCAAGGGGTTTTGGGTAATTTCGGTTTTTTATGAGAGGAAAATTACTTTAAATCTTTTAACTTGTATTATGGCCCAAATATTTTATTTAAAACCCCAACTAAATGAGGCTTTAACTTAACGATAACAGCAAAATTAACGCTTCTTCCCTCCAAAAATTATAATTCATCTATTCCTTTGAAAAATGGTTATACAATTGCTCGAAGTCAAAGAACTTACCAACGACAATGGACGACGACTCAGTAAAATATTGGGGGAAAAAGAATATACTTTACTCAGCTTCTCGATATCGACAAATGACTATTATCTTGTCTTATTCAGTGGCGTCAGCTCTTGTGCAGATAATATATGATATCGTTCTTTCAGGTTTGTAATCGGTTCTGTTTCGATTCTGCAGGCGGACACTTAGGTACAGAAATTGTTTGATTTTGTTTTACTATGATAACATCCGTACTGAGCTGTGTTCTTCTTGGTTTGGGTTCTTGATGATGAGATATTTGTTGGGTCTTACAAATTTTTAGGGATTTGGTTCAGTTCTTTAGTTTTTTCATTGCCATATATATTCGATAAGGATAGCAAATTTTCAGTTCTTGTACTTGTTTTGATAGGTTAAATTTTAATTTCGTGAGTAATCAGATCCATCCATGGATCTTTAATTCCTCTTTCTTCATTATCTGCTTGCAGAATAGCAAGAAGATATGGAGGAGAATTATCGGATCAGGAAAGATTTCACTGAAGTATATTTTCCTACTTCTTTTAATGGGCCAATGGTTGTAAATAACAATAATTGTGCTTATAATATGTTTTCTTCTTTATCTATCTTAAATTATCAGTTAATAGGTAATACCCCTATGGTATATCTCAACAATGTTGTGGATGGTTGCGTAGCCCGCATTGCTGCTAAGCTTGAAATGATGGAACCTGCGTCTAGTGTTAAAGACAGGCATACTTTTTGGCCATCTCTTCAGTGTTTTCTTTTACGTCGATAAACATACCTTTGTTTGGGAATTGATGCTAAGGATTTTCATTTCTGTATGCAGAATTGCTTATAGTATGATCAAAGATGCTGAAGATAAGGGATTGATTACTCCTGGAGAGGTTAGCCAGTCTTTTTTCCTCATCTAGTGTAAGAAAATCCATGCCTTTAATGAAGCATGGGGCATGTATTATGAAAATTGATGCAGGAAAAAAAAAAACTATCATAAAATGAAATTAATAAAATGTCTGTAAATAGTCTTATGATGTGGAAGGTAAATGCTAAGTTTTCCCTTTTGCGGGTTTTGTTCAATTGCGTGTGTGGGTAAAGACTGTCCTTGTTGAACCTACCAGTGGGAACACTGGCATTGGTTTGGCTGCAATTGCTGCAATGAAGGGCTACAAAATTATACTGGTCATGCCTGCTTCAATGAGTATCGAGAGAAGAATTGTGCTACGGGCTCTGGGAGCTGAGGTTCAGCTTACTGATCCTGCCAAGGGAATTGATGGAGTTTTTGAGAAGACAGATGAGATACTAAGTAAAACACCTAATAGCTATATGCTTCGACAATTTGACAATCCTGCCAATCCAAAGGTATCTCTTTTTTGGTTTATTATAATGTGGATCAGTGATTAAAAGGGTTTATACATCATTTTGTTTGTATTTGTATGATAGATTCATTATGAAACCACTGGCCCAGAGATATGGAGAGACTCGGGTGGGAAAGTTGATGCTCTGGTTGCAGGGATTGGAACTGGTGGAACTGTCACTGGAGCTGGAAGATTCCTCAAGTGGAAAAACTCTGATATAAAGGTTTGTTATGTTAGTCAGTGTCTTAAAGAACAGCAGGAGAGTTAGGATTAGAAATATTAACATTTAACAGTTTTTTTGCCCTTGGTTATACATAGGTGTATGGTGTAGAACCAGTTGAAAGTGCAATCTTGAATGGAGGAAAACCTGGTGAGTAATGATTCTGTTCTTTCTTATTTAGTCCAACTTTCTGGTACGTGCCTCTAGAATTTTAGTACTCTTGTTCTTAGCGACGTTGTTCAACAAGAAACATAATATGAACTTAAATGATTTCTTGTATTGTTTATTGAAATATTTTGCATCTAAGCTTTTTGAGACGGATAACATCACATAGTTGACAGTTACTCTATTGAAACATTGCTTATTGTACCTGTAAAAGGCCCGCATCTTATTCAAGGAATTGGTGCTGGTATATTCCCAAGTATTTTGGACGTTGAGTTGCTGGATGAAGTTCTTCAAGTTAAGTATAAAATCATTTCAGATTGACCTTAACTCTGAATTCAAATTTATTTTTACATATGAAAATTTGAAGGGGAAAGTGGAACAACCTCAAATTTAAAGCATATTGGAGATTATAATTGTGAAGGACTTGCAACACAGTTGCAAAAGATATAATTATTTCCATTGTCTTATAGATGTTGTTTTTTAGGTATCAAGTGAGGAAGCTATTGAAACTGCTAAGCTGCTTGCCTTGAAGGAAGGTTTACTGGTATGAAAATGTTACTCTTCCCTTGATATTATTACCTAATTACTGGATTTCTACTTGAGGCTCCCATTTTCTTGTACATATGATTCAAATTATTGGACTTTTTTTTCCTTCACAGGTTGGTATATCTTCTGGTGCAGCGGCTGCAGCGGCAATTAAGTTGGCAAAGAAGCCTGAATTTGCAGGGAAACTCATTGCTGTAAGTTTCATTTCCTTTTCCTGACTGGCGTTCGGATTCTGTCAGCATGAACTTTTTATCTGTTAAAGAGGAATCTGGCTATTATGGTGTACTGATAAGTTTTACTTTTTGCTTTGCATGATTTAAGTCCTGCCTCATCAATTATATATGATTGTTTTTACTTGCTGCGCAGGTCATATTCCCTAGTTTCGGAGAACGTTACCTATCCACAAAACTTTTTGATTCGATTAGGCATGAGGTGGAAAACATGACTTATGATTGAGAAACTGATTATGCGTTGTAATCTTCAACTCATTTGTAATTGCTGATGCCACATAATCTCCCGAGGATTTTAAGTTTTTGTGGAAGTCCTGTTACATAGTGTGTCAACGTCGGCACAATAATAAAGTTACTCCAATTTGATAGAAACTGCTATCAAACTGCAAAAAATGAAGGCTCGATCGGAGCTAACTTGCTATTTGCAATATGAATTGTTTATTATCATGATAAGTTGTGGAAACAATGAAGTTTCTGCGCCGTTAGAGTAGTTGCTGTTTTCCATATATATGGAATGCTCTAAACCGGTGATAGAGTGCCATGAAAACAAAGTAGTTATTAATTTGCTTGTATGATATTTTATAATTGGCTTGTTCTGTTAATATATTTTCCATTTAGCAAAGCACTCTCTTACCAATCTCTGAACTAGACAAGAATCAGTATTTCACAGGTATATATTACATGTGTGCGTGATGTTTCTATTGGAAAAATTATGATTATGAGTCATTTTGAAAGGATAATTCGAGTGGATCTTACAACTCTGTTTTGGGAGAAAGATCCGAATATGTATTCATTGACATGAGGATTATGAATTAATATATTCATATACTCAAAATGGAGAATGTGTGAATAGAAATTGAAGCTCAAAGTAAGCTCTTTGTTAAGGAGATATAAAGAGAAAAAGTGAAAGTGAGAGTTTTGTCTCACATCACTAATATGTAAAGTTGGACTTGTATTTATATATTAAGATACATTCTTACATGGGTAAGAAATTAGCATGAAAGGCTCTCTCTCGCATGCTTAGGAGCAGGGGGGGTGCAAATCCATAATCCGGGATAAGCCAATGCATGGGTGCACGACCTGCGTACACGAATGTCGACCCAAAATCTCGTGGTCCAGACCAAGCCCAATTTTTACATATTTTTTTTATTTCTGGAAATTGAAACAACACTCCTGTGTAGATCCACACGCCCGTGTCGTTATGTTGCAGTGTGTGCATACACTCCCGTGTGAATTGTGTTTCAGTTTAGTCTTTTGAGCTTCTTGTTTTTTGGAATTTCGTTTTTAGATATTTCAAAGATTAATTTCATCATTATTTGAGGGTTACGAATACATTATTGACAGCTTTTAAAAGAAATTATTCACAATTAATCTCGTGTCTCCTCCATCTAGTATAAATTGAAGTTTTTGCCTAGTGTTGGAAGAAGATTTTTAAATTGTTGAGTTTGATTCTTGTTGGCAAAGTCTCTTTCTTCTATTTTTTTCTTCTTCTCAGGTGATATAAAATGTGACAAATTATTAGTTTGTCAACAACTACTTGAAATTTGTTATATCTTGGGAGACAAATGTCAGTTATCCTAAATACCGGTGGTATGAGACGAATTTGTCTTAAAAAAATTGTGTGGAACACAAGTTTCATATCGTTTTTCATTTTTCTTGTTTTTTTGAATATTGAATTAACAATTTCTTCTATTGTTGTTTTTCTTCTAACAATTTCTGCTACATGGTTTTTATGTTTGTGGGTATCTTAAGAAACCTTGGCTTGGATCTTTGTTAAGAAAACTATGACAGAATACTTCTGAAATGAAAAAACAATTTACTAAGAAAGAAATGGAGAACAATTTTGAAATCAAGAAAGATACCGCTCAATTAAACTTCTCTCTAACTTTCATGCTTCTTTTTTATCTCAAAAAAGCTTAAGTTTCTACTCATAAATAGATATGCTCTTGCACTTAACAGGAAATAACTCAATAGTGTATCCCAACAATGTTGTTGAAGGTTGCTAGGCTCGGATAGCTGCTAAGCTTTGAAGTAATGGAACCTGCATGCTCCCTTGCTCCAATTTTGCACTTTCTATATATAAATTACTCACATGATTCGCTTTATTGATTCATCTCATTCAAAAATTGAGAAATTATTGCATAGATCGAGTGTATGTAGAACAAATTAATCAGATAGTGCCATATTGAGATTGTGGACTTGGGCTTTGTACAACTGAGCTGTGATCATGTTGAAATTGTGGTTCAATAAGTCCTGTAAAAATTACAACTTATATGTTAACTCATACATTCAAATCATTATATTTTTACAATACTACTAATCTGTAAATAAATAGTTATTTAGAAAATTTGTAATTATCCAACCCAATAACCCGGTCCAATTCAATTCAATATTTTGGTCTAAAGTGTTATTTTAATTGGGTTGGGTAAAATTTGTTTATTCAAATTGTTGCAAGAGGTTGGGTTGGGTATAAATATAATCGAGTTGGATTACCTACTTGAGTACCTTGTATAGATATGAGCTCAAGGATTTAATATGATATTTTGCTCTGATCTTCCGCCATAAACATATATATATATTGTTTACTGTGCACTTTAGCTTTAATGATCATATATTATTTATATATCTAGGTGAAAATTAAGTAGTGTAGTTATATCTAAGAGTAAATTTTTAAAAGTTTCAAACATCGTTAATATTAGATAAGAGTCATGCTTATATTCTTCTATTTATTAAAGCAGTAATGCTACTCGTATTAGTGTTAATTTATGTTGTGCCAACTTGGATTAAAATATTATTATTTTAATCCAAATATTTGAACAACACAAGTAAATTAATAGTTAATAAAATAGAAATATTTTAATGCATATGACACAGAAGTTGATAAAAAATAGTTAGAACAAGTAACATTTTTCATTTTATAATTCTGACTAGTTATTAAATTCTAAATTTGAAGAAAGCTCTTATATATATATATATATATATATATATAAATAAATAACAAATTAATGAAATCATAAAAAATTATTAATTGTAGCTAATAAAATTTTAATTTTCAAAAATATTATAATAGATTGTATAATTGAAGAAATTCCAAAAAAAAAAAACAATATTCAGCATATATATATAAATGTGTAGTTAAATATAAAACCTAATAAAATATAGTATTGCAAATGATAATTAATATGATAATCTCAAAATAAATTTTAAATATTAATTAAAGTATAACATGTGGGAAAAAATCACATCACTCTTTAAGTTATACAAATATTTCCAAGGGAATTTATTAAAAAAAAAAAGAAATGATATATACTATCAAATAAATAACTAACAAAATTATCTAAGAAGTTGAAGAAACCTGGGGGAGGAGGGTTAATAACCAAACCAAATCAGAATGCAATACAATCCAGCTATTTTTGATTTATTGGATTGGATTGGGTTGGATTTATGACAAATAATCATTCAACTTGACCCATATAACAACCTTAATTTAAGTCATGTTTGCTATTGCACATGAAAAAAAAATATTTTCGGTAAAAAATTATTTTAAATTGAAAAGTAAGCAAATAAATATTTTTCTCATAAATAGGTTTAAGAAAAACAATTTATAACAAATTAAAAAATCATTCAATTAAATTAAAATTTAATTTTTTTTATATTAGTTAAGTATTAGCGAATCAATATTTTATTTTAGCAGACTCAAACAAAAATTTGATGAAATTTGTGCTGTTTCTTATGTGTTCTTCAAGCTCTTGATAGTTTCTTGTGATGACCCAAAATTGGGTGGCATATGGGAATTTTGATAATATCATATTTTTGTGTGAATTCTTTAACAAGAAATTTCCATTTTTAGATACCTTAATAATGAGATTTTTCAATATGTTATTAGTTAAAATATAATTTGGATTGATTTACATGCATAGTCTGGTGGTTGGTTCACATCACTCATCGAACTAATTTAGATTTCAAGTTCGATTTCCTTTTCATACACTTGTAAAAATAAAAAATAAAAAACTTGGATTCATTAGATATTTCCATTGCCTTTGTTAGTCAAAATTTTTTTATCATCTTATTTATAATCGGAACTCAAATTACAATTGTAGGATTGTGTGCTACACAATATATAGTGGTAACTATGCTGCACTCATTATAAAAAGTGATATCTCCTATTAATATAAGTAAATGACGATGAAAAAACTCGATCTTGAGATATCTCTCAATTTTTACAGGTAAAAATATAAATCAAACTAAAAACTTGGTTCAATTCTTCATGAATAAAATGATTTGCTAGAAAAAATTAAATTTTGAAATTGATTCGATTTTTTTAATTGAGTTACATCAACCTAGAAATTAATTCGAATTTATTCAAATGTTAAATTATCACTAGATTGTAGAATATATAAGAGTTGATAAGAAGAATAATAATTATCATCAAGACTGGATCATTTACAACAAAAAGGGAAATTTAAAAAAAAAAATATTAGTATATATAAATATATGATTAATTAACAAATTGATCTCAATGTTCTGTAAGGTACATTATAGGCAAGGGCCATAATATTAAGCCCAAATTTCAGAATTTTACCCTAAATGGGCTATCGAATGTAATGGGCTTAGATTTATGGGCATTCTTCAGCCTGCATAACTAAGCCCAAATAACTGCTCATTTTCTCTTTTTCCGAGGCGTCATGCAGAAAGATAAAACAGAAGGGAAAAAACAAAAAAGGAAAAAAAAAAAAAAAAACTCTAAGATCTACTAGTTGCTAGTTAAGTTTTCTGTGTCTGTGATCGTCGGTCTGGTTGATGGATCTCATTCTCTTCTATTTGAAACCTTCTTTTGATCTCTTTTAGTAGCATTTTTGTTTTCTGATCCTCATCGAGACATTGGAAATTCCCCGTTAATCGTTCATTCTTTTTAAGAAAGCTTTGGCCATGGCTTTTATGGCGGTGTTGGAATCCGATCTTCGCGCCTTGTCTGCTGAAGCGCGCAGGCGTTACCCCGCCGTTAAAGACGCCGCAGAGCATGCCATTTTAAAGGTTATGGTTCGATTTCTTGCGAATATACGTTTACTTCCGAGTAATGCATCTTTTCTGATATCAGTGCTATAATGCTATTTGATGAATTTTTTTTTCGGTAAAAATTTACATGTCATGCCAGTTTAGTTTGTTTTGAAGTGTTCGGTGAATCATGGAGCTGAATTTTGTAGAATGTGAACAGAATAATGCCTGTCTTTGCTTGCGAAGAAGACTGGAGGCACGTAAAAAATTAGATGTACTGAGCTTAAAATAGCCATGACTCACTTGGTTAAGTACATGTTCCACGGAAGTAAACCTCCGCATTATAGGGAATGGAGGGAATTACGAGACAAGCCAATTTGTAATGTTATTCATAATTTATTCAGTAAAAGAAGACTTGGTGGATTTAAATAGGTTTTCTGACTGTCCTGTGTTGAAATTTAATGTAATGGGAATTTGGAAGCGAGTACATTCAAATTAGGGGTTCATTTGGCAGTTGGCACTTGTGCTTTTTCTTCAAATTCTCCAAATTCAAATGAGGTTGGAGTTGGTGAAAGTAGGCATGGTGATATACTGATAATGTATGTTCAATTTTTACTGGGTATAAATAATATAAAATTATGCTCATTGTGAAATTTGTTTGTGAATCATTCGCATTTCTTAATGATTGGATGTTATGGAGTAATTGGTTTTAAGAGCTAATAACATTGTTCATTGCCATTACTTAGTAGCCGAATTTGAAATATGTAATACTTGGTTTTGGTCCTTGTAGCTTCGTTCATTGTCAAGTCCCAGTGAAATTGCTCATAATGAGGACATTCTTCGGATCTTTCTTATGGCTTGTGAGGTTAGAACCGTCAAGCTGAGTGTAATTGGTCTTTCATGTCTACAAATGCTTATATCCCACGACGCAGTTGCTCCATCAGCTTTAAAGGAGATACTTTCCACATTGAAGGATGTAAGTCTTGTGTTTGGCATGTGAGATATTGTTACTCATGCTCTAAATCAAATTCTGCAAATGCTTTGACTATACAGAAATGGACTCTGGAATGCAGATGTTATTAAGTTTGTTTTATTTATGACTTGGGGATAGAAAGAATCTATGGTATTGCAGATATTTGATAAGTAAAAAGGTAAAAAGTACTGTGAAAACTGAAAATAATGGTAGTAGACCGGATTTTTCTTGTCTGTGAAAAAATTCATGGACCATTCTATCATAACTTGCCTTGTATGCAAAATAATAACTACTTTTCTTACATGGCAATTTGCGAATGGAATGTTGTAAGAATTTCTCGTGGTAGACCTTCAATTCTGCTCTCAATCGACTTTTCATCTTTTAGTTCCCCTCATGAGGCTGTGCTCTGTATCAATCTTGTGAATTCTTCTTTCAGACATTTATTCCTATAATGTAGCACTAGTTCATCTAATTACTGTTTAATTTGATCTCTAATTACATGTTCTTTTTTGATTTTTTTAAAAAAAATTGATTTATGTTCGTTTTTCTGATATGCAGTGGATAAATTATTGCATGTCTCTCTAACTATATATGAAGACGCAAATTTATTGCAATGTCTACTGAGTTTGAGTAGCAGTTGCAGTCTAATCATTATAGGTTAGGTTTGTATTTTAAGCATTCATTCTTGGTGATCCAGTGAGATTCTTTTTCTTCTGAAGACACATTGGATTACAATGTTTTGAACTTCTTAATTCTACAACAATAGGTTTGATTGTTGGTGTCACCTTGGAAAATACATGGTATTGTAGCATTCTCATGTTTTATTAGCATGGGAATATTATATTCTTGGGAAGAAAAGTTCCTAAACTTGTGGGTCCTACTATTATGATTTCATGTAATTGGAAATGTAGGCTTTTCCATCCTAATGTGCAGGAGAGTTACATTTTCACATGAATGGGAGATAACAAAAAAAGCATACAGTGTTGTCCTTATTTCAATGCATTTCTAGAAACTTTCATTTAAACCAAACCAAAGAAGATAAGATCATGTTTCTGAATTGTTTGCTTGGATATCCACTTTATTAGGAAAATGGTTCCAATTGGAATGTTGCAATATGGCAAGTAAAAATAAATTCTCCTTAATGATGATCACTTAGAAGTTTTACCAGAGTCTTATATATCATTTTCTCTTCCTTGCAGCATGCTGAAATGACAGATGAGAGTGTGCAACTCAAGACTCTACAAACCATATTGATCATATTTCAGTCACGGTTACATCCAGAAAATGAGGTAATAATAATTTACATTGTTTGTTTCCTTATTAAAGTGTTTGGAATATTTTATTATCACTAAATTGAGGTGTATATCTTTGTTCAACTGCAAGAAACTGAAAAAGGAATTTTGTTAATTATATATATGAAAACTAAGCTTGCAATATGTGTTATTGCCATAGTTATCAAACCCAGACTAGACCGGTCGAGTTAGAGCGTAGAAACCGCGAGGGAAATAGATTGGAGGAAAAACTAGTGAACCGGTCTACCCGGACCGGTTATAAAATTTAGTTCAATAATATTTTAGTGCAGATCACTGTTGTTAAAATCTTACGATTATCGATTTGATTCATCTGATTTGTATCGATTCGTATGAAAAACAAGTCAAATCTTAACACGAATATAAATTTATACTGAATCATGACAATTCATGATTTGAATTATTCGATTCGTATCGATTCACATGAAAAACGAGTCAAATATTAGCAAGAATTGAAATTTATAATGAATCTTCGTACAAATTAATAGGAATCGATTGAATCAATCGAGTTGCACGATTCATCCTTAAAAAAAAAAAAAGAGAATACTAGAAGTTAGAAAGACAAAACATAAGAAATAAGACGAGAGTTGATGATGCCTGAATCCTAAGGATGAATCATTGAATATGGGAACTTGTATTTTTTTTAATTTATTTTTTATTAATAATTTCTTTTCAAAGTGGTTACTTACTTATCTTTTTTCAAAGATGATTACTTTCCTCTTCTTCATGACCAGAAATTCAAAATATAAAATGATTTATATTACTTATGTTAATTCTTTCAAATTATATAGCATTTTCTTATAAATTACAGATTTTAAACATATTTGACTTTATGGTTTTAGTATTACTATTAGTTATTTAGTATTTTTATATTTAGTCATTACTACATTTGAAAATTATATAATATATAATGTGCAGTATGTTCTTAAAAATGAACATATATTATTTTTAATTAATATTATTAGGATGAATTGAATCTTACGATTCGATTCTCGATTCGATAACTATGATGCAGATGTTGCCCTTGACATTGAACACGCGACTTGAATAATTTGTTTGCAATGCCTAATCACCGAACTGTTGGCCTTGTATGTCTTACGTTATATAAAATTTAATATAATTAATACCAAATGAAAGGCTTAAATTGGTCCAAGTCAAAACTCCCATATCTTTCTTGGTTGGAAGTTACAGATTATTGTTTATGTTATTAAAAAATGTATTAATTTCGTTAAAAAAATAATACTGTTAGTTTATTTATATATTTTTTAATTTTTAAAATAAAAATAGATAATAATTTTTATAAATTATACTACAATATTAATTTTCCATCATGTATTAATATAATATGATAAAATTTGCAAATAATTATTTAATAAATTCTTTTATTTCTATCAAAAAAAGTATTTTACTTAGGACATAAATACATTTTAAAAATTATTTTTTAAAAGTTATTTATTATGATTTTAAAAAAATGAATAATACATAAATAAATCAATTTTGTTATTTTTTAAAATAATATATATAAATATAAATATTATCATATTTGAAAATATTTTTGAATGTGTTTATATATTAATTTGAATTCGAATATTTAATATTTTGAATATATTATTGTCTGTGAAACATGTTTAGAGTAAGTATTTTTTACATTTTATTATGCATAAAACAAGTTAAGTAAATCATTTTGATACAATTTTACTTTGATCGGTTGAACCTCTAACCCTTGACCCCATGCCTTTCCCGGATCTTTGACTGGACTGGGTTTGATAACCTTGGTTATTGCTAAAATAGTTGTACAATAGCTGGAGTTGGCTTCAAGGAATTATAAAAGGTGTCATACATAATACTTCTGAAAGCTCTTCAAAGTGTTGTGATTGTTCTGTATTTATGTTCAATTATTGACTAGGTATCATAGTGACATATCTGAAAGCTCTTTAGAATATTGTGGCTGTTCTGTATTTATGGTCAATTGACTAGGTATCACAGTGCCAATGCACGAATGCGGGACTTACACTATGGATTATGTGAAGTATATATGCAGTATTTATAGATAATAGAAATCTATGTGATATACTCTGAATATCTATGGAAAGTTAGGCACTCTAAGATATGTGATCAATATAATTGATAAGTAGGATTTATGTAAATTTCCATTTATATGAATGCACATATTATTTGAGTTCTGTTGCAAATTAGGTAGCGATAGTCTTGGAGAGAATTATATACTTTTTAAACTTCATATTTTATCTAGCTATGTTTAATTATAAAAATGCCCTCAAACAGGCAGAGACTCTCTATTTGCTTGGAATGCTGGCTGTTATCTTTTGGCACAACTTAATTCATTTAGTAGATTATTTTGTTAGGAGGCCCCCCCTATTATGTTTTTACATGCATAAATTGCTTGCCTCCGTGTTTGACTATTGTCTAAATTTGGCTCTCATTCTATTTGAAGAGTAAAAGTGGGATAATGAATTTAGCTTCTCTTGCACATTGACCGAATACCTGCTAACTAAAGGTCCTATAATGAACTGATAGTTTTGTGGATAAGTTTTTTCTCACCATATAGTAATAATGAGCATCTTTGTAATATCTGAGGATAAATGAATTCACTATTTTCTGTTGTGAAAGTAGGAAGTTAGAGGGTCCAGATTTTCTGAAGAACTTTGAAAATTTGGACTCATGTCAGAAGGGACAAAATTGTTCCTTAATATGATCCCGTGTTTATGAATTGAACTATTAAATATGCATGCGATTCAAATAATTATCCAACAGGTTAACAAAGGCACTTGTGAACTTCATAAAAGAATCTGTTTACAAACTTTGATCTGCTGAAATATTTTTGTGGCCTCATTATGTGTAAGGTTTTTCAGTAAATTATGTTGCACTTTTTTGGTTTCTAGCTTGAAGCCTATAAGATTTGAGATTTGTTGAGCAACCAGATTCACTGATTGGCCTTGAAGATGTTAATAAATCGCTTGAATCCATTAATTTTAGCTGCTCAAAATATCATTTCAGTTGTGTGCATGTAGGTAAGTGAAGAGAGGCTTCTGTGCAAATGTTTTTAGCCATCATACTTAAAGAACAGATTTTGTGTAGCAACATGGTCTGCATCTTTTGTTTCTTTTTTCCTTTTGGTGTAAATTTCTTTTCTTTGGTTGGGGTTGAGATGGGACTATTATGGATGTTTGTGCCTGAAATCTTCTATTTATGTCAGGAAAATATGGCTCAAGCCCTTTATATATGTCTTCGGCTTCTTGAAAATAACAGATCATCAGACAGTGTGCGAAAGTAAGTTAAACTATTAGAAACCAGTATTAATTGTTGAGTGGCCTTTAGCTTACTTGTTCTTTCTGCTGCTATGTTCAGTACTGCTGCAGCTACTTTCAGACAGGCAGTAGCTTTAATTTTTGATCATGTGGTTCATGCTGAGTCTCTTCCTGCAAAAAAGTTTGGTTCTGGAGGTCATATTTCTCGGTCCAGCTCAGTTACTGGTGATGTTAATCGCAGTTTCAGTCATTCAGAGTATGTTAACATCACGGGAATTGTTTTTAAATTGGACATGCTAATACGTGTTTTATGTGTGTCTAGTATTATAATATATCATGCATAAATTGATATAATATGCATTCAGTTTATGAGCTTGAGTGTCTGTATTTGCTTTTTTGTTTTTTTTTGGGGTATGGGATGCACAGGTTACTGGAGAATGAACATGGTTCTAGAGAACAATCATTGATGAGGCAGATCCTAACAAATGCTGGAAAGCTTGGGCTTCGTTTGCTTGAAGACCTGACAGCTCTTGCTGCAGGTGGATCTGTATGTGCTTTTTGGAACTATTTTATGGTTTTTTCTAATGAGCTTATGAAGCTGGTTTTTGTTATGTTTTAGGTCTTGAGGAATTGCTTCAGATTGTTAAATTGTGCCACTTGATGATGTAGTTGAACATCAATTTCGTTGTCTTACAGGCTATTTGGTTACGTGTCAGTTCTCTTCAACGGATATTTGCACTTGAAATACTTGAGTAAGATATATTCTTTTGCTTTCTCTGTCCCTCTCTCTTTCTTGCATTCCTTCATTACTGTTGCAACTTGCAATTCTACATGCAATTTCTCAGCATCAACAATCATGATATCATAATTATTAAATGTAATAGCGTTCTTTAAAATGTTCTAGACTAATTTCTTGTTGCACTTGATACTAAAAACTCAAAAAATAATTTTAAGTGTTTGTATCAACCATTTTGGATATTTTATGGTTCCCTCATATCCACAGTGTTTGGTCTTCAGAGTGGTAGAAATGAGGACTGTTATAGAATGAAGTTACTTATCTTGGTACTAATGTTTGAAGTTATCATATGGTAATGTTTAAAACCATGGCCTAGATAGATGTTGAAAGTAATGTATCTCGTAGTTTGTCTGGCAAAGCCATTGAAGTAATGTTTGTGCTTGAAACTTCCAAAAAGCAGGAACCATCTTGCTTTTAATTTTGATATGCTTAGTGTGTAATATTTTCCTAGGATTTCCAATTTTAAACAGGAGTTGCCTTTTTATTGGGTTGGCATCAAGAGAATATATATAGTGTGAATCCGCTAACTGTTAAAGCATTCAGGGATAGTACTTTTTTTTACCTAGCATTTTTTTTTGAAGATGCCCCCAAGAATGATCTTTCTGCAAAAATTGTCCCAATCACTGTTTACTTGTCCGTTAGATATTAATATTAAAAACATGCAGCTGATCAACGAAATTTTCTAGTTCAGACATTCTTATCTTATTTTTCCTTCTAATATATACAATGTAATTACCCAGGTATGAGCAGGTTTGCTTCCATATACTTATTTATTTATTTACAGGAAAAGAAATAAAAAAGAAAAGCACTGCCTCCTTCTATTTATTTAGTATGATATTGTGGGGCTTTAAATAAAACTTTGATGTGCTAAGAGCATCCTCAACAGCTTCTCTATTTCCCCCTTACATAAATTTAGGGAGTTTTATGCCTTCCAACAGCCTCTTTATTTTCGTATTTACTTATTTTACTTCCTAAAATTTACATTCTTTCTCTTCAGATTTAAGAACCACTATGAGCTCCTAAGTAATATTTTATTATTTCTCTTTCCTCTTTTTTGTTCTTTTCTCTATCTTTCCTTCTTTTTTTGTCTCTTACTCTCTCTCTTCATTTTTTTTCTAGATAGTTTTATTAATAAAAATTTAAAATAGGGAGTGAGATAAGGAGCATTGTTGGAGTGCACACAATTTTCAAGACAAACTAAAATAGGGAATGAATTTTTTTATAATATAATAGGGAGTGAGATAAGGAGTATTGTTGGGAATGTTCTAAGTCATTGGCTCATGATTACATCACTTGACAAAATTTGCCTCATTTAAATCTTTGTGAATACTGCCTCTGTTTTGTGCCAGATTAGTGTCTCATTCTAATATCACTGTTCTTATAAATAATCTTATAAAGAAAACAAATTGTGTATCATAATTTTCAATTCAAAGTAACTTCTGGTTTTGGGACTATACATGTTTTTTATGCTCATTTTGGGATGAGTTTTCATGCTGCAGGTTCATTCTGTCCAATTATATTGTTATTTTCAAGACATTGGGTCCTTACGAACAGGTAACCATGAATTGTTTGCTGAGCATGTTGATATTTTTTATTCTGTTTGAACATGCTGGCAGAACTTATTTAGTTGTAAAGTTTGCACGAAACTCTACAGGTTGTGCATCATCAGATATGTTCACTTTTGATGACTTCACTTCGTACCAATGCTGAGGTAGCTTCTTTTATCAAATAATTAAATATTTCATCTGTGTAGGAATATGCCATTTATGACAAACTTCACTCTTCAAATCTTTCACCTTTGAACTTTGATACAGGTTGAAGGAGAAGTTGGAGAACCTTCTTTTCGTCGATTGGTCTTAAGATCAGTTGCCCATATTATCAGGCTATACAGTTCATCCCTTATTACCGAGTGTGAGGTATCTTATCCTTGAAGCGATATACTCATGAAGCATTGAAGAAAACAAGTAGATTTCTACTGTGTTATTTTGTTATTGTTTTTTTTGGTTATTACTGTATTTGTGACTTTGCAATTGATTTAATCTGCATTCTAGTCTAAAGTGGCCAAAAATCAATGGCTTCACCAAAAATCAATTCCTGGTTCATAAACAACCAACCTTCTTTTCTGTTTGTTCATTGCCACTATAACCATGATTCATGAAGTTTTACTTAATGTGCTAGGCACATCTGTATGCATAAAAAGATTTTTTTGGCTCCTTGAATGCAGGTTTTTCTTAGTATGCTTGTGAAAGTTACTTTTCTTGATCTACCTCTGTGGCATCGAATTCTTGTGCTTGAGATATTGAGGGTAATCTCTATAATATTGCCATTCCTATTTTTGCCCCTAGTGCTTATGAAATTTATTTAGATTTCCACTTTGCATTTTGATAGGGCTTTTGTGTGGAGGCACGGACTTTACGAATTCTATTCCAGAACTTTGATATGTAAGCCACTAGCTTCACTACTTTTTGGATTTTTTTTTTGGTGAATAGCCCCTTCCGCCCTGGCAGTTCTTTCTCCTGTTTACATGTTTATGCACACAGGGCCTAGTGAAAAATAGCTGCAGATAAGGAAAAAGTGCACCAATGGTCTCATTGGATGTGTTCATAATCTAAGAACTGAGTACTCCTAAATACTGGAGGACTTTGATGAGGACATTGTAAGAGTGAATTTACATGAATACAAGCACAGTGGTTGTATTGTCTGTGTGTTTGGAGTGGGGCAGGGTGGGCAAGGAGGGGAAGGTTTTATGTTCTGTACATACACTAAATTTGTTGAGAATCTGTTCCTTAATTTTATTCTGTAACAAGTACTGTTTATTTGTTTTGTAGGCAACCTAAGAACACTAATGTTGTGGAGGGTATGGTTAAAGCTCTAGCACGAGTTGTTTCAAATGTGCAGGTGAAATATTTCCTGCATTTTCTGCTTATTTAATGGGCTCCCATTAATTTCATTCAACTTTATTGCCAATTTGTTTTTAGTGAAGGGCTTAGTGATTAGTTAGGAAAGATGATTTGAGTTTGTATGTCAAGCTTAACTAATTTACATGTCTATTTTCTATGATGGACCTTCAGGCATGTTTTTTTGGTCTTTGTGGACGGTAACTTTAAGTTTTGAAGGCTACAACTGTGGGAATTGAAACTCTCAACTATTGGGAAAAATTCAAAACCTGCAGCTGCTAGGTTCACCGTGTAGCTTCTGGTGTCAGTGGCTACATGAGGGCCCTAAAGTTGTTAAAAACTTCCCTGAACTTGTGGAACTGCTGGCTGTAACTTGATTTATTTTGACATTTATACTTTATCTGGTCATTTGTTATTAATTTCCCTGTAGAATATAGCAATTTTTGCTTTGCATGGCTTAACTCCTATGCAATTTTCCTTTTTCTTTTTATTTCTCCTCTTGTTGTTCCATTTAATTCCATAAATAATGTTTCTGGAGTTGGGACTTTTTGTCCCTACTATATATAGGATTAGAATAAGAGTGGAAAGAATGTTGGGGGAATGAAAATGTGGGGAAAAAATTGTTATGGGAGCATGGTTTCCTTCATTTTGTTTTGGATGGAGGAAAATTAAAGAAACATGAAAGTGAAGAACATGGAAGCATAGAAAATTTTGAAACATATTATCCTAAAGTTAAATTATCACGGCTCAGTAAGTACTTTTGGAATAGAATATTTTCCTCTCTCTTTCTCCAAATTGAAGAAACTGGGAAATGGTAAGTCCGAGCTTAATCTTATTTTTCCTCCCCCATCATTTTCCTTCATTTCTCAAGTAATGGAAAATACCCTTCCCTCCTTATTTTCTTTCCTTTATAAAGTCCTATATTTCCCACTTCAACAAACAGAAAACAACAAAGTCAAGAGAGGTGGGTAACTGGGTATGAAGGCATGGGAAGAAAGCCAGTTCCTTTGAAGATTGTTTTGATAGCCAACTTAATGTTTTATTTCGTATCTCTTTATTGTTTAGCTACCAGTTGAGAGTTGAGACTGAGGCTTGGTTGAATTGAGTTGAGACACATTGTTTTGGGTGATTTAAATAGTTTTGGGTTCCTCCATCTCTAATTTGGGCTACATTTTTGTTGAGATGCTCATACACATTTGATTTCACTTTTTTTTTTTGTTGATATGGTTAAATGCTTGCAGATAGAATATTGATTAGGATATTCTAATATAGAGATTAGATAGCTTGAGCAACTTGAATTTGTTTTAATGTGTTAGATTCAAGAAACAAGCGAGGAGAGCCTAGCAGCTGTTGCAGGGATGTTTAGCAGCAAGGCCAAAGGTAACTCCTCTTTTAATGGGCAAAAATGGGACCAACTGAATAAACATATGTAGTTATTTGAACAGCATTCACAGTTAAATGCAAAGTGTGCTTGATTTGATTATCTGTTTTAACATGTGAAATCAATTTCTTTTTGGAACTAACATCAGATTGAATCACTGTTGTTTGATGAGACTCAGAATTGCTTTTATAATTTTTTTTATAATTTTTTAATCTTAATAAATGAGTGCTACCATTTTTAATCTTTTTTTTTTAATTATTATAAACTTGAATTGTGCTCTTGTTTGTAGATATAGAGTTTATAAAAAGATTCCATGGCCTCCACAATGTAATCTCCTTTGTTGCTTTTTCAATAAATTTTTTCATTGAAAAAAAAAAGACTCGGAAAAGATAATAACTGCTCAACTAGTCAATGATCTGATGCAGAGGTTGCAATTGCATTCATCTGTTTGAAGTTTAACAGGACAGTTAATTTAGACAACGTAAGGTGAATTCTCGAAGTTCTTAAATCTATTGATGAGTTTATATTGTTTATCAAAAACATTGGGATATAGTTTGATGCTACCTCAGTCTTTTGACAATAGCACAAACATACATTTGGTGTTTTTCTTTTTTGAAATTGAAAAAGTAAAGAAATGATATCATGGAATTCTTGAAATACGAAGGCAAAAGTGTTCCCCAGATAAGTATTACTTGTAGCTTCAGTATTTAGATAAAGCACTCGATGGTCAGGGTGTAGTGTTGAAATGTTGTAAAATAAAGGTTTCTGTTTTCATGTGTTTTTCTTTTTCATATTTGATGTGGATACATGATGTTCACCAATGAACTAAAGAAGCTTTTAAAACTTGTGTATAATCAAGGGAAAAGTATGGAACTTGTATGACTGGATGGAGCACATGGCATTTCTTTCAGCCTTGTCTTTTTCGCAGTGGACTTCATTTATTGGTTATTGCATTTCTTGATTCTCAGAGAAGATTACGGATTTTACTTTCTGCAGGGGTTGAATGGAGTCTGGATAATGATGCATCCAATGCTTCTGTCCTGGTTGCTAGTGAAGCCCATGCAATAACTTTGGCGGTTGAAGGGCTGTTAGGTGTTGTCTTTACTATCGCTACTTTGACAGATGAAGCGGTGGATGTTGGGGAGGTATTTGTCCTCTCATTGTGTCTTATCTTCATTATGTCTTATCTTTTCTCTGTCCCACCACCACCCTAACACACCAATAAAAGAAAGAAAGAAAAAGATGCCTTACTCTCTCTTGGTACTACCAGCTTGAATCTCCCAGATGTGAGTATGATCCTGCGGCAAAATTTACTGGGAAAACTGTTGTTCTTTGTGTTGCTATGGTTGATTCCTTGTGGTTGACCATTCTTGATGCTTTGTCCCTTATTTTGTCAAGGTTAGCTGAATTTTCTTTAAGAAGATGATGAAATTAGAAACTGAAACCAAATTTTTTTAGTCTGACATGTAGCTGTTGTGTCAGGTCACAAGGAGAGGCTATTGTCTTGGAAATATTGAAGGGATATCAGGCATTTACTCAGGTTTATTATTTTGAGAGTTGTAAAATTCGCTTTTTCATATTTCTTTTCTTTTTCTCCTCGTGAAAGTTAATTCTGGTCTACTGAAGCTTGTAATTCTGGTTTAACTGTTCTGTTGCTTTTGTTATTATAATTATTTGCATATGATAACTTGTTTACCAGCATTGATTTGATGGTTCACTGTTCGCCAGGCATGTGGGGTTCTTCATGCAATAGAACCTTTGAACTCTTTTCTAGCATCACTTTGCAAATTCACAATTAATTTTCCAAATGAAGCAGAAAAGAAGAGGTAATTCTCAAAATCTGCAAATAGTTTCTCAAGAAAATGCTAGGAATTTATTTACCTAGAACAGTTAAAGAGGCCATTCATGATTGATTTGGATATTGGGTGTTCAGCTTGGAAGCATCTGACACAGATTTTTTTCTCTATGGATTAGTATTTTGAATTTGAGTTCTTTGTTTCTAATTTATTTCTTCACCATCATCAAACAGTCTTTTATAAATTCATACAAGGGTTATAGTTTGCAATCAACAAAATTACCTTCAAATTTACCATATAGATTTAACAGTGCCAATCCTCATCTTACATTTATGTATTGATAAGATTGCTGGATTTAATTGTAAATTGTTAAAATCATCTCCTGTATATTTTCTCTTTGCATTAGATGACTGCAAATGCAAGACAACTGTAACTTAAGTTTCAGGCAATTTAAACCTCAAGTTTTGGCCTATTGTTTTTAGCTCAATTGGTGCATTTGCAGGTGAGAGTCATGGGTTCAACACCTGTGCTCTTCATATTTGTCTATGGCAAAAAAAGAGCTTTATTGTGTCATTTAGCATTGGTTTACTACTATCATGATTATAATCCTTTGGTGACATTAAAATTTTGGATTAAATTGAGATTTCTGCAGTGCAGTACAATCTCCTGGGTCAAAACGTGCTGAGATTTTAATTGAACAGAAGGAGACCGTTGTTCTTACTCCAAAGAATGTTCAGGTAATTTGTTTGGCTGTATTAAATTGCTTTGTGTTTGTGCTTCCTACTCTTTACCTTTGTTGAACACTTATAGTTATTTGTTCAGAAAATGAATTTGTTTTCAATATTTAACTATCCATATGTTTTATTCCATTTGCTTTGCAACTCAGGCCCTACGGACTCTCTTCAACATTGCTCATCGGTTGCACAATGTTTTGGGGCCATCATGGGTTTTAGTATGTTTGCCTTTTTATTTTTATGTTTTATTAAGTAAACAAAGTGTAAAATTTTAAATTGTCTTTGATAAATCTACATACAGGTGCTGGAAACTTTAGCGGCTCTAGATCGAGCTATCCACTCTCCACATGCCACCACACAGGTAATATTCGAAATATATATCCTTTGGGTTTGATTTGAATCATTTCGATTTATGTGGGCTTTTGTTAGAAAACAGTACTTGTCTTGAAAAATGTCAGACAATGCTCATTTTTTTCCTGCACAGAGCATATATGGTTTTATTTTTGTTATATCTGCAGTTTAGAAATGTTGAAACCTGATTTTGATTATGCATTAGATCAACACTAAAAAACTTTGTATAGATCTATATGAAATTGGGATAAAGAAAGTCATAGCACAAAAGTGGAGCAATGCCATCTCTGAATTATGTGTGTTAAGCTTGAGGTTGCTCATATTCAAAGTCGGACAATTAAATAATTCTGAGATGCTTAAGGAAACAACATTTTAGGTTACTGTTATGGATGGAACCAGCTATATTTTTTTTTACATATTACCATGCATGGAGATGCTTGGTGAACAACATCACAAATTATGAAGATGTTATAGTAGCTTTGATAAATCTGCTCCTTTATGGTTGCCTATCTATGTATTTGACTAGCATTTGCTTTTTCATAGTCTGAATAGATATTCTAAGTGGCTTTTTCTATTGACTTTTTTAAGGATGGTTACATGTGGGGCTTTTTTGTCAAATAAAAGCTTACTTTATCCTCTCTCTCCTTTTTTTTTCAGGAAGTGTCCACAACTGTCCCAAAGCTTCCAAGAGAATCTTCTGGCCAGTATAGTGATTTCAGCATTCTATCTTCCTTAAATTCTCAGGCAAGTAACATAACTTCTGTTTCACTTGGCAGCACAAATCAAATTGCATCTTTCAGAACTCATCTGGGAATGAACTGAGATGTTATTTTCTTTTTTTGAAATTCATTGTTATCTTTAAATGGTTGCAGTTTTCGGAAAACTGAGAAACATACTGCCTCTGTGTGTGTGTGAAAATAGAAAAAAGAAAAGCTCCTCTTTTTTATTTTTTTTCTGGTGAAAATGCTGCTTTTTCTTCATTTTGTTCAATTGAAGATGCTATAGCCTATCATATGTCGTTCTCATTTTTTTTGTTGAATGTAAAAGTAGATATACTGTGGCTACTAATTGTCCTGGATTTTTCTTTTCTGTTTTCTTTGGCACTATTTTACGATATTCAACTACATTTTCTAACTCTCTTTTCTTGGTATGCAAAGCTATTTGAGAGCTCAGCGTTGATGCACATATCTGCAGTTAAATCACTTCTTTCTGCACTATGTCAATTGTCACACCAATGCATGTGTGAGGCCTCAAGTGGTTTTGGACCAGCAGTGAATCAAAAGATTGGAAGCATCAGTTTTTCAGTTGAGAGGATGATATCCATCCTTGTCAATAATCTTCACAGTAAGTCATGCGAATATTTGTGGTAGTTGCTGCAGTAAAATTCTCTCCCTTTTCGCATACGTGAAATACATTTATATGGGTTAATTGGGAGTAGTTATGTAGAATGCTATATATGCTATCTATCACTTGTAAGTTTTATAAAGTGACACCACATGTTTGTTATGTGTTCTAATTTCTAAATGTCTCTAAAACAATATTGTCTCCTTCCTTGAGATCTTTTTGTTAAAGAATTAGTGTTATTGACTGCTAATATTAAAAAGTCTTTCATACTTGTGGTTGAAGTCCCTATGTTTACTAATCAAGATAGATATTATCATTTTCTACGATGGAGAAGCTGTTTTTGCTTTTCTCATTTGGGCTAAGATTAGTTGATCTTTATGACTGTTCAAATAGATGATGTTTAAATTTTAACAGAATTCTGGCTTCTGTTGTTCATTGTTTTCACTTTAAAAAATTTATCATGTTATTTACTGTGCTTTACCTCTTCAAATTGTTTCACCCGTAAGATGTTGTACATTTTTGAGATTTACATATCTGCCTATGGGATTGTTTTTGAAGTCTTCACGAATTTGTTTTTTCTCCTGCTGTTCATTGCCCTTCTACGTTCCAGGAGTGGAGCCATTGTGGGATCAGGTTGTGGGTCATTTTCTTGAGGTAATCATTATGTTTATTTTTCTTAAATTGCATGATGTTACAATATTCACATAATTTGACATTACATTTACATCTCACAGCTTGCTGATAATTCTAATCAGCTCATGCGAAGCATGGCACTTGATGCATTAGATCAATCAATATGTGCTGTTTTAGGTTCTGAACAGTTCCAGGATTATGTGCCATCCAGACTGCATGGGACATCTCATGATGTGAGTAAATTCCAATTTTTTTTTTTTTTTAATGGCGGGGATGGTCAATAGACTATTGACAATAGGAGTTTATGCTGCTTACTATCTTGCACTCTCTCTAGATGGAAACTACACATGCAGAGCTGAGATCACTTGAGTGTGCTGTCATATCTCCTCTTAGGGCTCTTTATTTTTCCACTCAAGGTGTCGATGTCCGTGCTGGATCCTTGAAAATTCTTCTGCATGTTGTGGAGGTAATATGGCGCTACTGAAGATGGACTGCTGTTCAAATTCATTTAAGGCTTATGCATTTAGTGTCATATTATAGACCTTTTACTTACCTACTTTTCTCTCTTTTTCAGAGACATGGAGAAAAATTATATTACAGTTGGCCAAATATTCTTGAAATGTTAAGGTTTAGCATTTGAAGTAATCTGCTTCTGACCCATTTTTTTATGAATTCTATGTTCTTGGTTGATCCCTTTTGTGTTTCTGCTTCAGGTCTGTTGCAAATGCACCGGAGAAAGATCTTGTTACTTTGGGTTTCCAGGTTAGTAAAACTATGAATGAGACTTCATTTATGACATACAATCTGCACATGTACCATATGCAGTTATACTGTATGTATACTGTGCTTAAAAAGATGCATACAGGGCTGCATGTGCACATACATCTTTGTAATTTTTTAAATCACTCAAATCCTATGAGCTCTAATGTGCTCTGTACCTTTTCCGATTTAACCAAGCCTTCTACTTTCATTAATTTTACATTGTGACCTTTACCACTGGTAACTAACATAGTTAATTGAACAATAATGTTATGTTGTTGACTCAAAAATAAATAAATAAGTAATAAATTAATTTTATCTCTTCCCATCTCTTTTCTTCAACCTGTTTCTTGTCCCTCTCTTTTTCTCCATCCCTCTCTCCTCTCTCTCCTTGTACCCAGCTCTATAATCTTTCATATTATTATCAGCAATCACACAAAATTTTGAACCATTAACATGGTAAACTCAAGAACCTGAAATTGCAACTTTGATTAAAACACCTAGAAGAACTAGATTTTTGTTCTATAACGTCCTTGAAATTTATGGGAACAAATGTCTTCTACCATATTTTTTCTCATTCACTGTGGAGTCCCAAACACCATAATCCCTCCACCTTTCTCAAATTAATCCGTATATTATTGAAAGCCTTTCCAATACCAAAACCGTCTTCTAAAAAACTGTCCAATAATACCAAATTTCAATTTAAGATGTGAAGGAAATATAGCGGTAGGAAAAAGAGGCTGGGAGAAGTGAGGGAAAAAAGGGGACCAAGTCTGGATATGGCCACCCACAGTTACTGCTGACTGGAGATGTCACTAGCATAGCAAGGCAAAGGAGAACATGGAGACTGAAAATGGATTTTACTCATACATTGTTGGTTGGAGAAACAATGTGGAAGTCTCTGTTGGTGATTGTTTTGTTCTGTATTGTTTAGTGATCCCTAGTCATGCAGCTAGGTGAAGGGAGAGAGAGAGAAAAGGTGGAAGAGAGGTTTGAGTAAAGAGGGCAGAACAAAAATAAATTTCTTATTTGAGTCATTTTTTTCCCTTGCCAATGTCAGTCACTTTGCTATAATTGTTGCAAATGACAAGGCTCTGGGCAAAATTGATATTATCGAGAGGATTGGCGGGTATTGAAAGAAATGCATTAAGGCTAGGATTTTCTGGTCATTTAGCTTGATGCTGCTCCTGGTGCAAGAAAGCTTTTCTTGTTGCTTATTATTAAAGAAAAAGCCAGGGGCTAATGACACTAACTAAACAAAAGAAGATGAATTACTTAAATACCTGGGGGATGCTTACTAATGATAGATTTATGCTATCATTTACTAATTTATAGTAATAGTCACCTTTTCTTTTTCTACAAATCTGATGAATTCTTGTTCTTGCAGTGCCTACGGGTCATTATGAATGATGGACTTACTTCTATACCTACAGAGTTTCTCCATGTGTAAGATTCAAAATTTAGCAGTTTTAGTTGTGTATTTCCTGATTTATTTTCACGTAATTAGTGTTTTTATTCATTTAATTTATGTGACTATTTATATTTATTTTTCAATATTCCTGCATAGGTACTCTTTATGCACGAGTGCATGTGCATATGAAGATCAGAATTTTGTTGAACTTTTTAAATGTAAAACTTATATTCTGTTCTACTGAAAGAATTTACATCATCTGACACTTTAAGTACATATATAATGGCATTCTTATTTCCTCCAGGTCTTCCATAAAATGAAGTTTATAACTGTGTGGTCTAATGCGATACTGTGATAGTGGACAAATTGCTTGGTCTTGGTTCAGACTCTGATACTGTGCAAACCTGATGCACAGTGTCACTTTTTAACCTTTGTCCCTTTTTCAGTGAAAAATACAATAAAGCCCATGATTGAAATTTGGTATTCATTGTAAATGTGCTGATAAAGATCTGGTCTAAATAATTAGAAGATTTAGAAACAATAACATGATAGATAATTTAAAATTTAAACCATGTAAAATTCATCATTAAAAATCTTGGAATCTCATTTTTTTGGCCTTATGGTTAATATATTGTCATGAATTGTGCAGAGTAGGCTTTAACTGATACTAGTTTGATTATTGAATATTTTCCTGTACAAATGCAATTTTTGGACTGATATCTACTGTTCACTGGAGCAATAGCAAGTACGGTAACCACTTATCATAACAGTATCGATGTTATATTGCAGATGCGTAGATGTCACTGGAGCATACAGTTCTCAAAAGACAGAACTTAACATAAGTTTAACAGCAATAGGTCTCTTATGGATCACCACTGATTTTATTGCCAAGGGGCTTCTGCATGGTCCTTCTGAAGAAAAGGAAACAAGTTGAGTTACCACTAAAATCTGTCAGCTGCTTTCAGTTATATTACTTGACAGAGCTATCTTTACAACTTTTCTAGACAATTGTTTTACTGTGCTACATCTTTACAGGCAATCTTGATCCTATGTTGAAGCAAATTGATGGTGAATCAAATGATGTAATGGCTTTAAAACTACCTGATAAAGTGAATGATCAATCTCCCACAATAAATCTTACAGATTGTGACAAGTTGCTGTTTTATGTTTTCTCATTACTTCAAAGGCTTGGAGCTGATGAGAGGCCAGAGGTATAATGGCTTATCTTAAAAATTGACTTATGCAGTTTCTTTCTGCTTTTCAAATTTGGAGGAACAATTGAAATACTGTTGGCATTAACCTCATTATCATAACGTGAATTGGCATTCTACTGTTTGATGAGTGATGATTTGAAACAAACTATTTGAGTGATAGTGTGTGAGATCACAATTACATGCTCTTCAAGTTCAGGTTGTTCAGCAGATTCAACTATGATCTTGCTTTACATGAAGCCCGTGTTTTAAGATTTTCAGCCTTACAGGATTTAATTTAACTGTCTGCATTTGTGTGTTACCAGCATATGTTAAACATCTAAGGCTCTAAGGTGTGTCCCTGAGTATGCATGTGATTCATGGATTAATATTTGTTCTTCTAGGAAGTCTCCTGGGTGGAATACATGGATTTAAATTACATCTTATATAACAGATTCTAAGGATACTTGGTAATCTTATTTTATTTTTGTATTAGTTGCAAAAGCATTTATATAATTGTAGCAGCTGTTACCAGTAGATTAACAATTGTAAGTTATCACTTAACATGAAAGAAAAAAATCTTCCTGCTCCAGCTATCTCTTCTCCCCTATTCTCTTATATGTACATCCACTATTTTTGCCGTTTCTTCATCACAATTCCTTCAAAACTGTTATTACATGAATTTATGCTTGATTTAACTTGGTAAAAATGGGAAAATGAAGTAAACAGTCAAATGCATGGAGGGCCTTTACTTTTCTTGAAAGAGGTGAGTCAATTTTGAAATTTTGTCAATGCATTTGCAAATGTCTTGTTAAAATATCAGGTTAATGCTACTTTTATGATGGATCATGGATCAAAAAATTTGGTGTTTAACATTTATTCTCAAAGTTTTTGGGTTACTTGATTGATAATGGTAAATATGGATCATGGACTCACTTTACATGACATGTTTCTGGTATTACAATCATTTCTTTCTCATCTTATTTCCCTTTCTATACCAAGTTCCAAACATACAATTATCATCAGTTTAAGAGTTTTGAATTCTTTGTACGAATCATTGGGGTTTGGTGAAGCCCTCCATATTAGAAAAATTCACCATTAGTGGTCTTTTTGAGCCTGATGTAGATTCTTGTTTCAACTCAAAAAATCTCGTGTCGTTTTATGTACCATGCCATTTTGATTTATGTACTAATGTACATAGCTCTGTGTGAGAAGCTTTTGATTTTTTTTTTTAATATATTTTTTTAACCATTAGGTATCAATTTAATGAATTTTTCATTTTTCTTTCAAAATTTGCAATTGGCAACCCGCAATGGGTTTGATTCTTTTACACTATGCAAGCACAGTCTAAATCCGTGGTGGAGTTATACATGTGAACGTGCATATACATCTATGGACATACAGATGCAAGATTTAGAATAGATACTAATATATGTACTCCAGGCAGTGCAATTATCTGTTTTTACTTACAGCCATGTGTTCAATCTTTTTCTCCTGGAAATTTATCAGCAGGCTGTAAGAATTAATTACTTGCTGCATACCTAAAGGATACAAAGCTTCTCTCAGCAATGACTGAATACAATTCTATATTTCAGGTCAGAAATGCTGCTGTAAGGACGCTCTTCCAAACTCTTGGAAGTCATGGCCAAAAACTTTCAAAAAACATGTGGGAGGATTGTCTTTGGAAGTATGTTTTTCCTGCTTTAGATCGGGCTTCTCACATGGTATTTAGAAGTGGCCTTTTTCCGTGGAAATAGTGTTAGTAAAATTTACATTAAAGCTTTTGTTGCATCTTGTAATGGGGTTCTATATTTTTTATAGGCTGCAACATCATCAAAAGATGAATCACAAGGAAAGGAACTAGGAACTCGAGGAGGTAAAGCAGTTCATATGCTGATTCATCATAGGTATATGTTTCTCATTGTGCATTGTATCTGAAATTTATTTTCCTTGATTTTGTTCAAGAATATTGTTTGTTTGATCTTCTCCCATGAATTTGCAGTCGTAACTCAGTTCAGAAACAGTGGGATGAAACACTAGTTCTGGTCCTTGGCGGAATAGCACGTCTGTTACGTTCTTTCTTTCCTTTCCTCAGTAGCTTAAGCAATTTCTGGTCAGGTACTTCTGGTTTATAGTTTTATGTTATGTGTCTGAAATTTGTTGACTTAAGGTATATAGAAGGAGAACCCTAAGAACTTTAAATGTTGTTTGCTTCTGCAGAATGGGAGTCTTTGCTTCTTTTTGTGAAGAATAGTATTTTAAATGGTAGTAAAGAAGTTGCTATTGCTGCAGTAAATTGTTTGCAGACAACTGTTCTTTCTCATTCTCTCAAGGTAATGATTGATTGGTAGAACTACAGTTAATGATTCCTGTTTGAAATGAAATAGTCAGCCTTGCCAAGTCTTCTTAATTGCATCTTATTGTAACTGTGTAGTGGTTGATTAATGAACGTGGTCCATGAAAAAGAGTAGCATTAACCATATCAAACTTTTTCTCAACTAAAACGCTTTTGTGGTTCAGGGTAATTTGCCAGTGTGTTACCTTAAATCCATACTTGATGTATACGAGGATGTTCTTCAAAAATCACCAAACTACAGTGACATTGCAGCTAGCAAGGTGAAACAGGAGATTTTACATGGTCTTGGTAATGCATTACTTCAACTTGGGAGTTTTTACTTTATCCTGGATGTCATTTAGCATAGATAAGACATAAACATAACTATATTAGCATCCAGTTATTCATATCATCCCTTATGCAATAATCAAATGTTTGAGAATAACATTGGTCATGATGCCTCTGCCTCATATTCTGATTTGATCACCATGATGTCAATTGAGTTGTCTATTACAACATTTGTGCTAGAGAATATGGAACCCCGTAATTTGGTTGCTCAAATATTTTTTTGGATCTCTTCTAACTTTTGCAGGTGAATTGTATGTGCAAGCACAGAATATGTTTGATAATCAAATGTTCTCTCAGTTGATTGCAATCATCGATATGGTAGTTAAGCAAGCCATGGTCTCTAATGATAACTTCGAAAGTGAATTTGTAAGTAAATGTTATCTCAAACATGTTCTTCACAACACAATGGTCTTGATTCAATCATTTCTAATGAAACTGGTTTTACCTTTCCCTAGGGACATGTGCCACCTGTTCTGCGTACTGTATTGGAAATTTTGCCACTGTTGCATCCTACTGAGCACATCTCTTCAATGTGGCTAGTACTCCTTAGGGAGCTTTTGCAATATCTTCCAAGATCAGATTCTTCCTTACAAAAAGTGGATGATGAGGTTAAGCAAGACAGTATTAGCGACAGTATTCGAGGTATGGAATTGGCTAGATAACAATTCACCAGAATCTACATCAATCAATAAAGATTGTTGAAACTCAAATCATTCGCGTAGGCAATAATTTGAAGAGAAAGAATGAAATGCCTAATGGTACTGCTTCTGCTAATTCAGAAGAAGCTAAAGCTCTAACTCTAGGTTCAGGATCACCAACTGCATTGGATGGAATACCGAGTTATGTGTTTGCAGAAAAGCTCATTCCTGTGCTGATAGATATTTCCCTACAAGCTTCAGTTGTTGAAAAATATACTATATTCCCTGAAATTATTCAGAGTCTTGGCAGGTAGACATTCTCTAAATTCTCTTATACTTTATTTGTGTTGTCAGGAATGCAACATTTATGACCTGTTTAGAGAAGGTGTTCTATTTAATCTTCTGTCATGTCATTTATTAGTAATTATATGAATGGACTGTGGTTATTGGAGTCTGTATACTTGATTATAGAATTAGATGGATGAAACCCTGAAAAACTAGGGACTTGGCCCTTTCTGATTTCCTTGCTTGTCGGATGAAATTTTCTTACAATTTTATATAACAAAGTTGAGTTTGTTTCATAGGTGTATGACAACACGAAGAGACAATCCAGATGGGTCGCTCTGGCGTTTGGCTGTTGAAGGGTTCAACCGTGTTCTTATTGATGATTTATGCGAAGTCACTGTGAAGTTTGTATCAGATATGAGAGTTAGTAGACCTGCAAGTACTCGTATCTGGAAAGAAGTAGCAGATGTTTATGAAATATTTCTTGTTGGTTATTGTGGGCGTGCCATCCCTTCCAATTCTCTCTCTGCTACAACACTTAGGGCTGATGAAGCACTAGAGATGACCATTCTGCATGTTCTGGGTGACAAGATTCTTATATCTCCAATTGATGCTCCCATTGATGTAATTTTCTTAACATTTACAGCTCCGACAGTATTTCTGTTGCAATATAAGGATCTCAACTAGGCACATCTAGCTGACATAAATTGATTCAGTACTACCCAACCCTGTCTGATAGGGATGTGCTAAATTTTTCCAATATTTCGAACATTAATAACTGAACCAAACAAAAGTTCAAACTTTTAAAAAATTTCAAACTGAACTTAAAACCTGGAAAGACTGAAGCAAATAGGTCGAACTACATTATGTTTGGTTTCTGGGTTAGTTTTGCTTAGCAATACTGTCCGGTGGTGCTGCTAGTAGTAATAATAACTATTGTCTTATAGACAGTTGATTTGCATTAGTCCGTCTCTTTAAGTTTGTCTATCTTATTTGATTCAATAGCTGCAATTTGTTCCATTTGTTCTAAGTCTTTATATGTTGGCGATAGATCATTTTTCAGTTTGCATTGTCTTTTTTTTTTTTTTTCATTTAATGATACAAATTGAATGATATGTGATTATTACCATTAGCAGAAATTCTTGTTAGTTTTGATTCTATAATGTATTATGCCATTAGATATTTAGATCACATGCTCACTAATATTGCCCTGAAGTAGTCCTCAGGGTCTGGGGTTCTGATGCAAGATTTTTTATTGCTTCACAAATTTTGTTTTGATCCAACAGATACTGGAGCGTCTAGTTTCCACCATGGACCGTTGTGCCTCACGAACATGCTCTTTGCCTATTGAGACTGTGGAACTTATGCCATTTCATTGCAGCAGGTTTTCCATGGCTTGCTTGCAGAAGCTATTTTTCTTGAGCAGGTAAAAAAATTTTAGGTTCATTTCTTTTTCAGGTTCATTTACTTCATTGTTCTCTGGGATAAGTTGGTAAAACATAGCAACTCCAGATAATCCTATGGGATAGAGATGATGGTTTGCCCCATTTATCTTTTACTCTGCCTTAATATATGCATATGACAACCAGAGTCTCCAGACAACCATGTTCATTTTGCTGCAACTAATGATGGACAAGCTCCCTTAAGGCAGAGCTGATTTTAAAATTGGAACAACATGAACATCTTGAGCAATCAGTTACTGCCACCTAAGTTTATTGTGCTCCTGCTACATCCATTAATCATCAGAATGCCTTCCATCCAGAGTCTGTTTTCCCCTATAAACTAATGACGCTGTCATGGATAGATAAATTATGTTGTAATAACAGATCCTTAGTCTGCTCTATCATTGTTCGTCTAATATTTTTTAATGACCCAATGATTTCCTTTCAGTTATGACAATGAAGCAAGTAATTGGAACTTAAGAAGAACTGAAGTCAGCAAAATCTCAATCATGATTCTTATGACCAGATGTGAATACATCTTGAACAGATATCTGATGGATGAAAACGACCTAGGTATATAGCTTATATTATTCAACACAACAATTGATGGAATCATTCATATTACCTTAATGATTCTGCCTGTTGAACTTCGCTACTGTTCTGGCAGGTGAACGTTCACTGCCAGCAGCAAGGCTTGAAGAAATTTTCTATGTTCTTCAACAACTAGCTGATCTAAGAATACATCCAGAGACAGCATCTATGCTTCCTTTGAATCCTCATATAAGAAGTGTCCTAGCAGACAAGGATGAGAACAATTGTGCGCATCTGTTTGTTCTTTTTCCCTCCCTATGTGATCTTATAATAACAAGGTGAGAAATTGTTACTGTGCAAAATTTTTTCATCAGATGCCTAAGGAGGGACTATAGCTCTCGGGAGACTGTTGTTGCGACTCTGAATATTGAAAATAAAAAGATACAAATTACAATCTTATGATTTATGAATCATGTAGTTTTTCGAAATTGAATATGCTGACTGGTTTACAATCTTATGATTTATGAATCATGTAGTTTTTCGAAATTGAATATGTTGACTGGATTTTGCAGTTGCTTAACATTGCCATGATGGGTGCCACAAGAATAGTTATACAAACCACAACAATACAAATGAACACAAACATCTGCACTCGCATGTATGCATTGATTCATACAGTTGACTTGATACGTTTGTTTACATGTATTCAATCATTGTTGGGCAGGGAAACGAGAGTGAGAGAGTTGGTGCAGGCATTACTAAGACTAATCACCAAGGAGCTGGCACTTGAAAAGGTTGGTCTTGCCAGTTGATGTATGAAAGAATGCATAAAATACAAAGGGTGAGAAGAAAATTACCTTCTCATTGTGTTAAAATTTTGTTTGTAGGTGTTATAGATGGGGATTTTTTCTGTGTCCTCCATTATCTAGTGTTGTATTATGTAGGTTTTGTAATTATATGTTTTTAAGGCATTTTAAAGCTCTGATCTCAAGCGGACATTTTATGAATCAGGTGGCTAGATTTTTAGTTTCTTCTCTTTCCTATATCATGGTGTTCGAACAATGTATACAGTTGTATTCATCAGTAGTATAAAAGGTCTTTTGTAGGCAGCTTCTGTTGACAGACCATTCATTCGCACTATTGTTTCGACATGTACAGCCAGACTGAAGCTTTCTAGTCATCCTACTACTGGATGTTTTACGAAATTGTTATTTCTTAACCATTCATCTGTTAATCTAACCCACCATTAGAAGAGGGAACTTCAAAATTGTAAGATTATGCATGTTGAAGCCTTTTGCAGCATATGATGGATTGAGTAATGCTTTGCTTAGAGTAAAATGGCCTGTTTCATTTAGTTATAGCTCTGATGTTACATTGATGCTGATAGGTAGAAAATGAAGTAAACCCTTTCCTGATTGTTCCTCTAGGGAGTTATCATTTAGTTATAGCTCTGATGTTACATTGATGCTGATAGGTAGAAAGTGAATTAAAACCCTTTCTGATTGTTCCTCTAGGTAGTTAATTTGCGTGGGAAGTGAAAAAGGTATTTTCCTGATGGCAGTGCAGTGATTCCTAAAATTGTAAGAAATATAAGATTGGCAAATTACAACCTAGCCAATTTTGCCTTTTTTTTTAAAAACCCTTGTAAAAGCTATCATCACAATGCAGGAGAAGGGGGGAAAAACCATTGGAAATAAATGGATATGGGTTCTTTTCTTGATACTAGTTCTCAGATAATCAACGTCCTTGAGGCTGTTATTGTTCTATTGCTCTAATTTCACATTGAGATTTGATATCGCACTTGGGATTTCCCCCATCAGGAGGAAGAAACTTCTACTTCACTTTTGGCAAGATTCTCAACCATAAATAACAGCAACTCAGACATTAGGTTCGTTATTGAAGTCCAATACTGTGTTTTTGGAGAAGGTTACAACACCTCTCTATTGAGAGTAACCTCACTATACTTAGAAATTAACTAAAGAATGTTTAACCCATTTGCGTTAACGAGAAGTTAAACATCTCATTGGGTAGATGAAAAAGAAATGGCGAAATCAATACCCCCTTAGCGAACTCGCCAAAATTTAAGGGGCTTAGCCCGAAAATTAATGAAAGTTAATTTGTTAATGTAAATCACACTTTGATCCCTTCAAGTTGACTTATTAAATGATCGATCGAGACTAAAATTGATAAATTTACCATTTTCAATCGTAACACAGTTTGTGGCGTTTGATTCAGGAAATTCAGTAGCAAATACAGAATCATATATATATAGGATAGACACCAGCATAGAATTTCTTACAACACAAAAAAAAAACCTGGCCAATGTATCAAAGCATTGCATCATCTTATGCCTTCCTAATTGACAATTTGACAAATCCATCCTAATTAATTATTGCTTCAACAAGAACAAAAGAATGTACATATATATACTCCCACGAACTGGCATCCACTATATATATACATAAATCACAGTCTCGTTTGTTTACTGATATATTTATTTCAACAATAATATTATAGAAAATTTTAATTTAGAGGAAGATGGACGTGCAGCAAACTAAGCTAGTTTTTTTAATTATTTGAAATTGTTTTGCTGATTAAGCCTAGCAGCCGCTGCTATTGACGCTGCCACGCCTGCCGGATGTGTGGTCAGGTAGGGATCATTCCTCATTTCTGCCCCCGTCACTCCTTCAGCATCTTTCCTCGTCGCCGCCCTATCCGCCGGCAGCTTAGAAGTTGCATCCTGCATTTTTATTATGCATCAAACAAAAATTAACAATAATCAATTATCAAATCAACTGTAAGATTAAGAAAATCTATTGCCTGAAATTATGATTGCCTGCAAGATGGCATTTTCTTCAAGAAATGATTACCGTGAGAATGTCAGCAAGCTTTGTCTTGTCCTCATCCCTTTTAGTCCTAGCATTGAGAGTGGCTGCTGATTGGGCAGCCGCAGCAACACCACCGGGACTAATGGTGGTGCGCCCAGTGGCTCTTACTTCTGCTGCTTGAATTGCCGCTGCATCACTCCATTCAACAGGCTTCTGTCCCGCTGTTAGTGCAGTGGCTTCAAGTGCTTCACCGATCGTGATTCCACCACCACCACCACCTCCTTGTTGAAATGTCGGCGCTCTATATTGCCCTACTATCTGCGTCGCACAACACATTAATTTAATTATGTAATCCTTATGAAATATGATTTTCAAAAACTTATGGAAGAATCATATATAATCTTAATTATATTGAAAGTACTCATAAAAATCAGAGTTTGAATGAATAAGAAAATTAAATAAATTTATATTGAGAAAAAAACCCTAATTAAATAGTGGGTTTTCTTTTGTAATTTTTCTACCTAGTGTATGAATTTAAAAAGGGAAAAGAAAGAACCTGTCCAGCAATTGATTCAGTGATCATACGCCTAGCAGGTATGTCAGTCTCAGTAATTGTGACTCCCTGTTCACCAGGACCATCACTCACATCTTCATGACCCACAAACCCAGCTTTCTCATTCTTCGCAGCAGCAGACTGCATCGCAGACGCAGCACCGTCCTTGAGGGTGTGACCCATCACAGCATTCTCAGCCACCTGCATCATCGCCGCATCCCTCGGCGCCACCACCTTCCCGGCAAGATCCCCTTCGATGGAAAACAAATCTTCATACTTGATGGCGTCTTCATCATGAGGCTTCAATGGCTGCTCTTGACTCATATTGCTGTCTTGTCTACGCTTTTTTGACAATTTGGATTAGGGTTAATTTTTCCCGTTCGTGTCTTATGTGATTTTTATACGTGCATGAGGCCATGCAAGATTATGACACGTTTGTGTAAGGCAGTGAAACGTGGAGAGAAACTTGGGAGGACGTTTGCGAAGATGGGAACACTTGGCAGAAATATGAGAATTTAGGTTGGATAAAATAGAAGTTGGTGGAGATGAGCAAAGGCGAGAGTGGCATCAAATATAGATTGTGACCTAGTCTTTATTGGTATCAAATTTGTATTCCTTTTGGTCCTCTACTTCTAAAAGGTGACTAATTAAAGGAGAAAGTCTTATATTAAACTAATAATTGTTTTATTTTTATTTATTGATATAAAAATATATAAAATAAAATAATTAAATATATATCATTACGTCGGTCTACTTAAAAATTTTTCCAAATTAAAGATTCACTTTTTTTCAAAAAAAAAAAAATCACTTTTAAAATAAAATTTTTAGGTAAATTAAGTTTATTATGTTATTTATAAATTATCATTTAATTATATTATTTTTATTAGTTGATATAAATATGTAAATAAAATAATTAAATATATATTATTATATGATTGAATTGGTATAATATATCTAATTTACCAAAAAAAATTTCTCCACTTTTAACACATTAATGCTACCTTTCAAGAAATAAAAACAAATAAACAACACTCCCTAATGCTTCATTTATCTCTTTTTTTTTTTACCAGTAAAGGTTGGATATTAAATATATGACTTTTAAACACTTTGTTACAAATATTTCATAGTAATTGAGCTAACCCCAATATATTCTGCATTTGCCTTTATAATATTAAGTTACCGTCAAAACAAAATATTTTCAGTTGAGTCTACTAAAAATAAACAATTATTTTTTACTATTCAATAATCTGAATTCCTATAAAAAATAAAAGAAAATGAAAATTTGATGCTTTTTGTTAAAAAAGAAAAAAACTTTATGATCTCATCTCATTTTTCGAAAACAAAAACAAACAATTCAAATCTCATCGTAATATATACACATTTTATTATCTAGATTTGAATCATATTTTTATTTATAATTTCAGTTAATATTGAGTTATCATATATATGAAGAATACATCTTCCAATGAATTAGATTTATATTTTACAAATACTATAAAATGAAAATTACTTTTTTACTATACAATATATTTATGGAAGAAATCATTGGTGGGATTATGAACATGATGAATTCACATTTGATTTAGTTGGATGCCGGATTTTGTGATTTTGTTATCCCTTTTTGAAGATAATTCACTAAAGAGTTAGCAAAACTTTGATTAATTAATCCATCAAATTTTCCAAAAATTATCAGACCACTGCATTCACTATTAATCCGGTTTGCTAATCGGTTAATATTATTTGGAGATTTTGGTTTTCAATTGATTTGATTAAATAGTATAAATAATCGGTTATGTTCCGATTTAACCGAATTATTCCCTTTTGCTTCCCTTGCCCAAATTTCACTCTCTCTGATTTTAGGTTTTTCCGAATCCTATAATTAAGCGCAAAAAAGGACCCTTCTCTTTGTGACCCAAACTGAATTACCGCCGCCTGAGAGAAGTGAAAGCCTCGGCACTGCGCCACTGGCTAGACTCACTCGCCGCTCCGACTTCACCGGCCAGTTCTTAGTTCTTCTCTCCTGAAAGGCAGAGGCGTGTTCAATAAACTATTGAACTTCACAAATTTCTTTTTTATTTTTTAATCTCATGGTTACATCCATCTGATTTTAAAAACATGGAATTTGCGCAGAAGAACATTGAGATTGAGAGAGTGTAGCTTGAATTCATAGCAGCACCATGAACGGAAGTGGTGGCGTCCAAGGTGGACCCACTAGGCAGCTATCTGCAGAGTCCATTCCTGTATTCCAAGAGGGCATATTTCTGATTCTCTCCAAATGGTCGGCTCTGCAACTCGCTGTAGAGAATGAGTGGGGTGGCCGCAACTCGCGCCAATTAGCTGAGCAGCTTGGCTCCGTTATATTCTCCTGGTTCACCCAATCCAGAGGTAACTTGGCCCTGAACCTCTTCCAACTCATCTCATCTTACCCTGAACATCGAAAATTTCTGCTTTTTGAAATTTCTAGGCTGGAAATAAGACCTTAAACACCTGATATTAGTCAGCATTGTGTAATTTATGTTTGTTAGTTAATCACTTTGGGCTTTTGATCCTTAATTCAGGTATGAACAACAAAACTTGCTGTTTTCCCTTCTGTTATTTCTTTAGTGAGACATACTTGTTAAACTTTGTTGTGTATTATGTGAATTTTGCATAGAAATGTCCATGTAACTAGAAATCGTATTTAAGTTTTTAGTACTTTACTTGAGTGTCAGAGATTGAATGGGGGTGATGTTCTCTATAACGAAGTGTGATTTTAGTTGTTTCTTATCCTTTCTTCTGTTTCTGATGTAACTTCCTCAATCCCTCTGCCAGAGCCACTTTATATTGATGATTTAGAAAATATCCTGGATGAAGGTATGCTTTCTCTCAATACAATGATCGAAGATGGCAGTGTTGAGGAGGTATGCTTTCTTTTTCATTTCTTTGTTCAATTCCTGCTATTAACTTTTGCAGTCATTATATGTTTGCACTGGAATGATGCATACATAGTTATTAAAGGTGCACTAAGGGGTCTTGGAGCCTAGGCGCAGTCGCTTGCCTAAGTGATGTGAGGTGCAAAAATAAAAAATTATAAAAAAAATTATAAATTTGTTATTACACTACTAATAAGGTGATATAATAACTATTAAAACTAAAAATACATAAGTCACAAAAAATAACACACACATGCACAAACGGAAAAAAAAAACTTATTTAAAGCTTGAAATCCTAACTAAACTTACTAAAGACTTGAAGTCCTAAAAACATAAGGATCATAAGATTACTAATATTATACTTAACAAGTTCTAACACTTATCATTTATAAATTGTCAAAGCAAAACACAATTTTCTCAAGAAAAAAAAAAGCAAAATACAATTAGTCAATTGTCATCAAGATCAATATTATCTTCTTCATCGTCATTGTCATCGTCATCGTCATCGTCGTCGTCATCATCAAATTGATCTTCTCCAATCTCCTCTTCTTCATCTTCTTCCTCATCTCTAAATACTAGAGGAGTATTGGCTCTCATATGAGAAGATACTTTTGATTTTCCTTTGTCTATTAAACGCCTAGCACTTGAAGTGGAAACAGGCATGGTGTTTTTTCCTCAAGTAGGATATGCTGCCTCCTCCACTCCACTAGCTCTAGCAACTGCACCCCAAGTCAAATCATCACCATCAAACACCAATTCATCTTCATCCGCAGATTCTCCATCCATTCTACCCATCAACCATTCATTATAGTCATCAATCTCTCTCAAAGAAATTGGGTCAATATGGTCGCGTGCATCATATCGATGCTTTAATGCCCAATTATACTTCACAAATACTAAATCACTTAAGCGTCATTGTGCTAGCCTATTTCTTTTTTTACTATGAATCTGCAACATATCACAAATTTAAAGTAACTTGATTATAAGCATGACATATAATAACTAAATGAATAGCACTCTACTTCTAAAAGGAACATACTAACAACAATAAATATAATTACGTTACTTATATGCTCAAACACACTCCAATTGCGCTCACAACCAAAAGCACGACAAGTGAGACTAAGCACTTTGATGGCAAACTTTTGCAAATGTGGAGTTGATGATTCATAAGATTTCCACCATTCAGCTAGAGATTTTGTTTTTCTGTGTTTAATGTCTAATTTCATCCAAAATATCCCTTCTCCATTCCGATATAAAGTGAGTTGGTCAATAATTTTGTCCTGCTCATCATGGCTTGGAATCAATCTTTGCAAAATTAAATAAAAACCTGTCATCACTTCATTATCTTCAGATATATCGCGATTTGAATAAAAAAACTCAGAATTTAGATAATATCCAGCGGCATGCAAAGGCCGGTGAAGTTGGCATTCCCATCTATTATCAATAATCTTGAACACTTCATTGTGCTTTTCTTTTTTCTCATGCAAAGACTTCATAATAGCTTCTTTAGCCCTATCCATAGTCTCATAAATTTAAACCATTGCAAATTTTTTTTCATCATCAACCAATCTAAGAACACAGACTAAAGAACCAAATACCTTTAAGATATACACAATACTGGTCCAAAATCTAGGCATCAAGATAATCTTAGTTGTCTTCTTCCCAACAGCTTCTTTTGCCCATTTGCTATTTGTCCAATCTTCTGAAGTGAACATTTTTCTTAAATTGTGTTTTTGCTTATGTATCCTTTAAAGAGTGAGAAAAGCAGTAGCAAATCTTGTGACACCAGCTCGAACAAGATTTCTTTGTTCTGTGAACCGCCCCAATAAATTCACCACTCCTAGGCGAACATAAATGTAGTCATTCAAGCTCATTGCCCGCTTCAGTGTTACTTTAAAAGAGGACAAATTCCCAATGTCTTCTAGAATCAAATCTAGGCACTGTGCAGCACAAGGTGTCCAATATAAATGTGGTTTTTTTGCTTCCAATAATTTTCCTATAAATAAAATAAAATAACTATTTAATTTAACATGCATGAAAATGAAATGATTTTATCTTATAAGAAAAATGTTATTGAGGAGAAGAAAGATTATTTCTTACTAGCAAGCACATTAGAAGATGCATTATTGGTAACAATTTGCACAACATTTGCCTTTCCCACACGCTCCACCATTTTATCAAGCAATTCAAACATCTTCTCTCCAGTTTTTGAATATTCGGAAGCATCAAGAGACTCGAGAAAAACTGAATCTTTAGGGAAATTCACCAAAAAATTAATAAGTATCCTCTGCTTTTTGTTTGTCCAACTGTCTGCGACGATAGAATAACCATATTTAGCCCACTCTTCTTCATGGGATTTTATCATAATTTTTGTGCTATCAACTTCTTTTCTCAAGAAGGAACTCGCACCTTCTGGTAGCTAGGTGGCTTCAAATATACACCATATTGTCCTATAGACTCCACCATCACTTCAAAACTAGGATAGTTAATAGCATTAAAAGGAATAGCCGCATCATACATCCATCGAGCTATGTCCCTGCCAGCTTTTTCCCGCAATTCCTTTTTACATGCTTCATTTATTGTAGTTTGCTTTTCCTTCTTTGACTCCTTCCTACTTTGAACAATTTTTTCTACATTAGAAGCAAAATACAAATCCATTGGACCTTTTTGCATTGGCCTCTTTCACATATTTACAGCTTTACTCTTTGAGCCTTTACTAACTCTAATATCATCCAACTCTTCATCATCACCATAGGTATCCACATCCACAAAATCCAGAATTGCAAGTCCTTCAAGATTAGATTCAATAGCTTTCTTCTCCATGTATTCTTTAATCTCTTGACGCACATGAGGTGGACATCTTGTACAAGCCGTAGTATTTCGAAATCCTCCCACAATATGCTGCTTGGCTCGATAAATGCCCCCTTTTGTAACTTTTTTACAAAAGTTACAAATCAAATTATTGGTGTTATTTGATTTTTCCATTCGAACATATTTTCATCTTGGATCGTTTGATGATCAATTTGTTGAAGTATTAGAAACATTACTACTAGCTTCCATAATGCATTAACAAGGCTGAAAAAAGTCAAAAAACAACATAAATTAAAGCAATAAGCAATAAAGCAACCAAATCAACACAAAATCAGCAATAAATCAATATAAGGCTTATAAGCTAAGGCTGGAAAAACCTAAAATTATAATAAAAATCACTAAATCAACAACCAAATCAAGTAATCAACACAAAATCAACAATAAATCAATATAAGGCTTATAATTTAATGCTGGAAAAACCTAAAATTATAATAAAAATTATTAAATCAGCAACCAAATCAACACAAAATCAGCAATAAATTATAAATCAATGTAAGCATAAAAATTTCAGATTTGTTATTATTATTGAAAGATTCACAACAAGAAAAAAGAGAAACAGAAACAGAAGAAGAAAGAAAAATTGAAAAAGAAAAGATTGATAAGAAAAAAAGAAGAGAATGATCAAGGAAAAAATAACAAGAAAGTTAAAGAAGTAAATACCTGTTATTGGAGGTGGCTGCTGGACGGGACGGAATAGTAGGGCTGGACGGGACAGAACAGTGATTGGAACAGTAGCTGGGGTTGGATGGAAGGCTGGTCGGAAGCTGGAGGAAGTTGCTGGAGGGGAGACCAACGGGATGGGGCTGGTGTCGCTGGAGGCAGAAACGGGACTAGAATAGAATGATTTTTGGCTGCTCTAATTTTTTTTTCTTCATTTTTATTCTTTGGAAAGGTTCTTATCAGGTGTGGTAAGGTCTATTTTATGCCTAATAGAATTTTTTATCAAAGTTCCAGATTTACCCAAAACAAAAATTAAAAAAAAATTTCAAAATATTTAAAAATGCCACTCAAGCGCGCCTGTTGAGTGCCTCAGGCGAGGCTTAAGGCTCAATCCTGAGTGACTGCCTACCTTTGGGCTGTCAAGGCGCTCAGGCATGCGCCTCATGCACCTTGCGCCCTGAGGCGCGTCTTTAACAACAATGGATGTATACTCGTGTTACTTAATCACAATTTTTTAAGTTTTTTTATGCCTCTTCCAAATTTTAGTGGCCTATCATGCTGTTCCAATCCAATTAATTCTGATTGTTATTTTCAAGATTATGTCATTCATGGCAAAAACTCATCCAAAGTTTGCCTCTTTAAAATTGCATAGCTGAAAATTTATTGACTTCTTAGTTGTTTTTTGTCACTTTACTCAGATGATTTTCATATCGAAATGGTTAAGACACTGCTAAGTACGTAACTCTGTTATTAAAAAGTTGGCCCTATTGGTCCAACCACTCTTGAAAATGTTTGCCAATATCATTGGGTGTTTTCATCTATTAATTTGATGGTTCAATAGCATTTGCACTAATTTTTCAATGAATTTGAGCTTGAAACAAGCATAGTGATTTTTGTTTACATTTCTCCTGGTTGAAGTATAGCTAGTTGTGAACATTAGAAATACAGTTTTCTGTTCCATCTTACATGATTCTGAACTTCATTTGACTCTGCAGGTAGCAGAAAAATTAATGATTATGCATGAAGAATGTTTGGAAGGCAATTTGAGCTCTATTGAAAGGTTGAGGCAAGCAGGTCCTAGAACAGGAGGTCATCAACATGTCAGACAGGTGATAATATGTTTGATTCTTAATTTATGATTTGCCTCCGATTGTTTTGTTAGAGCTCTTAATGACTACATCCGGGTTTTAATACCTGCTTGCACTGCCATATTGATTCTGAAATTCAGTAAGAATAGTACTTGAATTTGCAATTGATAGTCCTAGTACAGATTCATTGAGTTACTGCTATGACGATGCTCAATTTGTCTCACAGTCTCAGTTTATTTCTCTTCTAAGCAGAAATCATTACACGGAATTTGGCATGTTAACTTCTTTCTGGGTATTTAATGATGTAGAGTGCTAGAATTTAGAAGTCAAACAATTTTTATAAGCCTGAGTTCTCTCTAATTGCCTTTCTCCTTGCCAGGCCACAGAAGATGATGACGACGACGATGAAGATGAAGACAATAATAATATAGGTGATAATAGATCAAACACGATGATGGATGCACAGCAATTTCAGTCAAGATCGAATCAAGTGAGCATGCAGGTAGATGAGCCAAATTGCCAGGAGGCTCAAGTAGAAAATGGATGGACGACTGTTGTTTCATCAAGGAGAAACCGGGGTAGAAGGAACTAGATTGAACATCCTTTTCTTTTTGTCAAAATTTTGGCTTCTCTTCTTCCTTCTCCGCCATATTACAGGTGTTAAATTTCTGGTGTCCTAATCATTCTCTATGGTGTGTTAGCCTTTGTTTGAACAAAGTTTGTGATTCACTATAAAGTATGTGAAACAGAGTGAACTATATATAACTTCACTGCATTATTCCCTAGTGATAAGGCCGAGGATTTTGTATTTGGACAAGACATTAAGATATGGGAATAATGAATTCTTTGTATTTGTCAGACTGTTTTGTCAGTAAAAATAGTATCGCCGTTTTTAATCTACTACACTCATTTGCCATGAATTAGACGATGGTGGTGCTGTGAATGCTTTCGGTTCGATCTGAGTCGTCCAATACGCATACTTTGAGTGTTCTTGGACCATCAAAGGCTGAGGCATACTGGTATACGGTATGCCTAGGAATGGTGCATGGAGTGATGGGGATTGTATGGTTTTTAGCTTAATGGATTTTCTAATCGAAGTTTTGTATTTTATATAACATATAAACTAAACATTTTTTTTAAAATAATTTTATTAATTCCAACTAACAATACATCGATAAAAACTAATACTAATTTGTAAAAACTAATAAAGTACAAAATACTGAAAAAATTCATGACATCCATATCAAAATCTATAAATTTGATAATACTATAGTAACTAGAATACTTATGATTTTAATTCTGCAATATACTTTTAATTCTGCAATATACTGATGATCATAATTTGATTTGTTATCACTATTGGATTGAATATATTTTGTTTGTCTGAATTATCTATATACAAAAACACTGCAATAATATAGTTTTGTTGTACAAGAATTTTAAATGATCTTTGATGCTTTAGCCTGAGTAGATGGCACCAGATGTTCTCCGAAATGAACCCCCCAATGAGAAGTGAGTCAATGTTATGTTTTTTCATTCTGAGATTCATTTATGTTATTGCCTTACAGTAGCTCCATATGTAGTTGAAACGTGTTGTGTTTATTCGCTAACAGTCATCTAAATCTAAACTGATAAGAACACAGTAAAGAACAAATCTACGAAATTCAACCTGGAGAGCAGCCAGGTGGAGTGTGACCTTCCCTTGTTCATCATTCTATGGAAGTCCATGTTTGGAATCCATTTTGAATTGGACTATAGACCCGATGCTTCACAAGTGAGTTCGTTGAGAGACATAATGGGTGTTCGCGAAAGCTTACTAAAAAATTGAATGCGTAAAGCTTTTTATGCAATGAAAATGGCATTTTAATTACTCATAAGTTCAGAAGTAATATCTTGTTGGCCATTGCCTGGGACTGGAGGCAGAGTTTTATATCTGCGTGCTACTTTGTTGGAGAAACCCAGTGGGATGCCTTTCTCCAATGTAGATGCTGCACCATGTATGAGTTTGTAAGGCCACTAAACTAAATGCCATGTTCACATTTGGTTGTACAGGTGTGATGCATGTAGTTTTGGAATCATACGCTCGGAGCTGCAACACTAAGGCACTGTTTGGTAACACCAAACTATTAGAATTTAGTTTGACCAATAATTAGTGTTTGGTAAAGTTACTTATTTAGAAAAAAACTATATTATAATCTCAAAAATAATAAGTTAGTAGAACTAGTATTAAAAAAAAACTAGTAGCTTATTGTATTTTTTCCATTATACCTTTACTTTTTCTATAAAATAACATGTAATAATAATATATTTATTAAATTATATATAATATAATTATAGAACTACATAATAAAATGTTAGATGATAAAAGTAGACAAGATTTCACATTGGAACCATCGCAATGATTTATGGTATTTATATGGGTTTGGGATCCCTTCCCCTAACAGCTAGCTTTTGGAGTGGATCAAGAGTTTTGGGCTTATATGAGCCTAATAGGTATTAGAGTCTTGGCGTCTGGTCCATAAGTGATGCGGCATGCGGAGTGTGGTGGAGATTCCACTTCGGAATCATCGCAATAATATATGGTGCTTATATGGATTTGAGATCCCTTCCCCTAATAGTTAGTTTTTAGGGTGGATCAAGAGCTTTTGGCCTATATGGGCCTAATTTGAGATGAAATATTAATATAATTTTTATAATCTATAACATGTATATATATTATATAATTAATTTATATTATGTATTTAAATATATTTTTTATTAATATAAATATATCATTTTATATTTTTCGATTATTTTTTTACTTAATTTTACTAAACACTTTTGATTAAATTTGATAAGTTAAAGCTATTTTATCCGCTAATAGTTAACTGATTAAATTATCAGTTAGTTTTATAAATCAGAGCCAAAGATTGCCATGAAGTGGGATGATCCCAATGCAAGTGGTGGGTGCAGTATGTTTCCAGAATCGTCGCCTTGAAATCCCCAAGCACGTTGATCCGTTAGTTAGGGAATGCTGGCAGACGTTTGTTAAAAAAGGGAAATTCTTATATATGCTTATATAGTAATTTTATTTTACTAACGTGAACTCAAATTAATGGATTGCTGTCTCTGTGGTTGTCCTCAGTGATCCGAACTTGCGTCCTTCCCTCGCACAGCTCACGGTTGCTTTCAAACCCTTGCAGCAGCTTGTTGTGCCTTCACTTCTGGACCAACCAAGCTCTCCTTTGCAGCAGGTGACACCAGAAAATCCTACACCCTAAAATGTCCCTACCATTCAATTGTGAATACGGAGACATTTTTGTGACACAATTTTGGAACTTCTTTAGGAGAAATTAATAGAGAGTGCGAAGTTTATAGGCTCTGATTTGTGTAAGTAATGGATGTATGCTCACTGTTGCCAAAATATTGTAGCAGCACTTCTTGTACAGTTTGTCGTTCGAGAGCCTGTGAATTGAGGAATTGAAACTTTGTAATATATCTATACCCATTTCAAATGTGAAATAGTAATCGACATGCAAGTCCAATGCCTGTTCCAGTTTTGCTTCTTCTACTTCTGACTATAACCAGTGAAAGAGTTGGGAGAGAAAACAAAAGTTGAATATTTATCTAATCTAATTATCGAATATTGCACCGTTCGATGAATTAAAAAATAATTAAAAAGCTATAACTATTAGATATCTGAATCAGAATTCCCTGGTTGAACGGAAAAAAAAAAAAGAATTAGGAGACTCATGGTGAGGGCAAAAATTTGAAAATGAAAAACCCGTCTTTTGGACAAATTCATCGATGAGATCTCTTCTTCCATTTAACCTTCAGACATCTGAATCCTTTCCACAGCACCTTCATCATAAAAACGCAAGAACACGAATAAGCTACTGAATCCTGAGAAAAAAGGAGGATCCCATAACCTACGCAAACTAAAGATTTGCATATAATGTCCCTGAATAAATAAGATATCAATTTTATAAGAGGTTTCAAGCTGTTTCGATTGAGAACTACGACAGACCGTAGAAAGCATGAATAACTATCTGATATAATAATATGTAGAGTTAAGAAATTATATGTGATTATATGTTTGAGAAAAAAAAACCCATGGAGTATAGAAAATAAAGTCATATAGCAACAGAAATTACCTCTTGTATCTCTTCTTGGAACCACATGGACACATTGCATTTCTACTTAACTGCCCACTCTTTGCCAAACTAGCCCTAGCCATATCTGATGGTATTGACCGCATCAGCTTTTGCACCTGGAGAACATAAATCATGATACATGATACATGTTTGCACCGCAGAGCTCAGTATAAAACCATGCTTAACACTTCCTTTTTTCACCAAACAACATCAGATAATAACATTACAGTTTGAGCAACTCAAACCCACACCACACTAAATCAGCTGAGATGAATTAACTATCCACATTCAATCACCAAAGATATTTCAATATTCCAGAAGCACGAAATAGAACTGTTACAACACGACCATACCCAACACAGAATCCAAAATTAATACCTCAGCAATGCTCTTCGGTTGAGGTTTCCCTTCTTCCTTTAACTTCTGTAGCTTCTTTTCTGCTTCTCTGGCCCATGTAAACTGAGCGAGCGCCCTCTCAACATCAGCTATCGTGCAATTACAGTGCTTTGCTGCTTCTTGCTTTCGATTAGTTTGAAGGTTCTAAAAATCAAAAATTCTAAAACCATAATCAGGAAAAACCCAATTGCAAGTAATAATTTTTTTTATTGATAAAAAGAAAAGGGATTTGCTTTGACTCCTTATACCTAAATGGAATAGGCAACTTAAAATGGACGAACCAACCTCTCCGGTAGGATCAAATCCATTTAAATATCTAATAATCCCCTCCATCTTTTCAAAAGCATCAGCAAATGTCGCCTCGCTGCTCCGCCCCACTATGAATTGCTCGAAAGATCCAACTTTTCTTGCTTTCTTCAACTCATCAGCAAAACCTAAAAATCAGCGTAACGAATGACAATTACAATAACAACAATTAGCATTTATAATTTTTTTTGCTGGCAATAACAGAATAGTGATTTGATACTCACGAACGAGTGTGAAGGATCCACAGAGTCTTTAGAGTCCTCTTTTTTGCCGGTGAAGACCACCTTGACTTTGTCCATCCACAAGCCCACCGAGGTGGCGGAGGAGATCGAGCGGCACTGCGATTTAGGATTATGCTTGGAAATGCTGTTTCGAAATTTTTGAGTATGCATTGCTGTTTTTCGCTTTCAGGAATTAAAGCTTACTCTGATGATTTTTCAGATTTAGGGTTTAGTAAGTGCTTTTCTGGCGCCAGTGGGGATTTTTCATCCTTGGTTTACTGAAACGACGCCGATTTTGGGACTTCCCTGATCAAAAACAGGACATACTAATTTATTTTTATTTTTTTTTAATTCAAGAAAACGGCATCAAGTAATTTTGCCATATCATAAAAAACAAAATTTCCTCTATCTATAATAGGCCTTACAAAATTCTTAAGAGTCTCGATTCAGATAATTTACATGAGAAGCCAAGCTCTTGCCACTGAGACACTGCATTCTAAGCAGCCTTATAAAATTTTAATTTAATAATTTTAAGTTTCAAACTTCTTATAACAAAATAAAAATAATAGAAATATTTTTTTATATATAAATTTCAAATTTAATTACGATTTTGTTGTTACATAATTATAATTTTTAATTTTAGTTTAATTAATATTTCATTTTCAAAAATAAATTGTCTTCTTGTACGGTAACAATTCATTTTCTTATATAATTAAGAGATTTTATGAATTAATTTTTTGAAAAATAAATTAATTTGATTTCTAATATAATTAAAAAAAATTATTCATCTCCAAACAGAAAAAATAATTGCAAACTAATTTGCTGATGGAGTTCATAGTAGGAAACTATATAATTTTTACGAATTTCTAAGGTGCATTCGGTATAATTTACATCGAATGTCTTAAAATCGTTGGATTATAAATTTTTAATTTCAACCATAGTGAATAGTTGAGATTAAAAATTGACGATCTAATAGTCCTAAAACATTAAGTGTAATTTACACCCGTTGTAGTATAGAAGCTCTTTTTTTTTTAATTATTTTTACACTAACAATATGGGAGGAAATACACAAGTGTTCATGTGGGAACAATGAGCATGGGTCCAAAGAGGTCCAAGTCACACGTACTCATTTAAAAAAAAAAAAAAATAGGGACATACTCACATTAGATTTAAATATAAGACGTTTTGAGTTCATATTTTTTTTATTAATACTAGAGAATTAAGTAAAAATTATAAAATGTTTCGTTTTTTTATCATAATTTATTAATATTGAAGAATCAGCAAAAATCATAAGAAGTCTCGATCAAATTTGTTTTTTTTATTATTATTCACTAATATTAGAAAATATGTAAAATATAAAAAAAAAAAGTCAAGAAATCGGTTAAAAGAATAATCGAGTTGAACCGGGTGATAATTTTTTTGTATTCCGATTCGTAGTTATTTGCCATTCATCTTTTACAGGAGGACACGGCTTTTAAGATGGAACCGGCCAGATATGAACAAAGATACATTGAAACGGTGAATTGGTGATTTCAAAACGACAAGCCCACAAAACCAGAGAGCGAGATAGAGGAGAGCACAAGTTAATGGCTATCTTAGCATCAGCACCCGCACAGAAGGGAATAGTGATAACAGTTCCAGTTTTAGTGTTGTCGGTCTCGGTGGCAGCTATCATGCTGTTCTTTCTTCTCTCTTCTCTATCCTCCTGTGGTTGTCCGGCCTCTTCTTCTTCTTTACAACGATTTGGTGGCGGCAGCAGCGACGGTGGAGGAGGATTTGGAGAATTTCAGGCAAGAATATCGCCGAAAAAAGAGGATATCGACTGGGTTAAGGATCAGATCCGTGTCAATGGACTGCACATGCAGGATAATGTTCTGCGCAAGGGCATTAACCCTCGCTCCAGGGCTCAGCAACTTCAAGATCTTATTCAGTAAGAGCACTTTCTCTTTCATTAATTTCTTAAAAGATTTAGTCTTTTTTTTGTTTGCTAAAAAAAGTTGAGATTTTTGGAGTTATGTACATGTTAATGTGTGTGCCCTGCGGGGACATTCCACTACAATGTGAGTTGAACTGATCCTTGCTCATAATGTTGAATTCGGGAAAAGTAAAATTGTAAGATCAAACCCGTGCCTGAGATATATTTATGTGATGAACATGATGGTCTGGCTAATCAACCTTGAAGCTTGTTTTAAATGGGTTCTTTGTACTTTAACTTCATGCTTGCATTATTGATGAAGAGCGTAAAGGAATTTAAAGGAACAATCATTAATGTCTAGCATTTCATTTGATCAATAGCAGCTTTTAGATTTTTCCTAATTTCTTTGTGATTGATTTGTTAGTTTATGGCCTTGAAACTTAACCGTAGTTAATGATATGCTTTCTGTTTATGTACGACTCTCTATTAAAAACATTAGCTTGCTCCGTTTGAAAGTGAACGATACATTGTAATTCCAGTATATTGATTATATTATGTTTCACAGGTACAAGGGCATATCTCATTATGAAGAGCCAGAATCTAATAATCATACTGCTCTTCCTTGCACTGGTGAGCTCCTTGTAGAAGAGCACCATAGCAACTATGGGGAGCCCTGGGCAGGTGGGCGAGATGTGTTTGAATTCCTAGCTGAATATGCCCATCTATCACCCAGTTCACAAGTACTTGAGATTGGATGTGGCACTCTCCGGGTTGGCTTGCATTTTATTCAGTATCTAAATCCTGAACGCTACCACTGTCTTGAAAGGGATGAGCTCTCTCTAATGGCTGCATTCAGATATGAGCTTCCTTCACATGGTCTTCTACACAAACGACCTTTGATTGTGCGAGGGGAAGATATGGATTTTTCCAAGTTTGGTTCCGGAGTTGTGTATGATTTGATATATGCTAGTGCTGTGTTTCTTCACATGCCTGATAAGCTTGTTTGGGTTGGTCTAGAAAGGTTAGCAAGTAAACTAAAACCTTATGATGGGCGAATCTTTGTTTCACATAATATTAAGTTCTGTTCAAGACTGGGAGGTGAGGACTGTACTAAGAGGCTCACAAGTTTGGGGCTTGAGTATTTGGGAAAGCGTACACATGATAGCTTGCTTTTTAATCACTATGAAATTTGGTTTGAGTTTAAAAAGTTCAGAGCTTAGAAGGTGCAGAGTTAAGTTATCCTGGTTTTGGACAATGCTGATACAAGAGAAAAGCTGCCTTAGCTATTGGATGCATGTTTTTGTTGATTCTGATTACTCCCGTGATCATATGTCGAAGGCTTGCTCTTCACCATGCTGTTTATAACTGTAACTAGAAGGGGCCTCAATAATCCTTGAGATTTTTACCAGGGTGGATCGTCTGTTTATGGACATAATTGGAGACTTGGTATGTTCCATAAGAATATATATACGTGGAACTTCCACTTTTAGGGATAGACTAATTGCAGAGGCGAGGGATTCTTTGGCTCAATTATGTATCGGGTCATTTAAATTTCAACACATCAGTGGGACTGATGATTCTCTTTCAGAAATTTCTGTTTTTCGATTCTACCATTTATTCTTTTCTGTATTGGATTAACAGCTGGTGATGTTGCATTCTCTCCATAATGTATTGACAAAGTAAATCAGCTGTTTATTATAATTGACCTATTATTGCTGCAAAACCTCATATCATTCTGCACACATGTGCATGCTTGCTTGCTCATAGATAGATGGCATCTTTCTGAATTATAATGATGCTCAAGTAAGAGAAAAAGTGGAGGATGCATCCGATTCTTAGTGTGGACCGGATGCCTCAGTAGTCTGGACAGAGGTGCTTTTGTCCTTGAAATAAATGAACACAGTTAAACCTCACTATTGCTTCAAGCATTTTAAACTAACCCCAATTCACTAACTTTGATCACTTCCCAAATATCAGAGACATGCTTTTACATAACCAAGTAATGGCAGCAGAACATTGAAGACTAGATTGTTTTCAGATGTCATTAGTTTGGTAAGAATTGCTTTATAGTAGTAATGACAGACGAAAAAAATACATTTTTAAGTATGATATCAATGGATTCTAAGTACATTTATAATTGAAATCAGTGCTACGAATGATCTCGTTAACGAGTAATTAACAATTCCCATCAAACCCTAAAAAAAAGGGGGGAGTTGCTTAAATCAAATCTAAAAACAATCCAAATCATGTGATGACAGTGATCTCACACAGACAATATTAACAGATCCCCAACAAGCCTATGCTAACCAACATTGTATATTTATGACACAAGTCACTTCAGAAACTTCTTCCAGATCAAAATATGAAATCTCACACAGACCTACACACCCTAGCAGACCCCAAAAAAGACCATAATGGGGATTTTCTTCTCCCTTAGATCAGATCAGACATTCTTCTTCTGTGGCGAGATAGTGTAATTTTCAAGTTGGGATCTGATGAAGTAACCATCTTGCTTCGTGGCAAGGAGTCTGTCTTCGAATCTGAGACATTGCATTTGAGATTTTCTGCTTGAATTTTCATATCACCATATCTTGACTTTTTGTTTGAATCCCTTAAAATTGGTCTTAAACGAAAATCTGAATAACTGAGTGACTGAGAACCTGAAAATTGGACTGAACTTCTAGTTCCTGGTATCAAATTTCTTGGTCGTCTAAAAATCTCATTCTCAGCAGCACTTTGCCTTTGACGACTAGCTACTGTAGAAGACATGAATCTAGGAACAGAAGTGACTAAGCTTCTTCTAATTCTGTTATCAATTTTTGAAGTTCCATTGACTTCCCTATTATCTTCTTGGGGACGTGTAGGTGACTTTTCCTTGTCATTGGCAAGCATATGAGTTGTCAAGAAAAGCTTCCTGTTTTCACTTAATAGGAACTCAGCCTTCTGTATCTGATTCCTAAGCTTCTGGCGTTCTTCTTCAGCTTCTTTCATGTCTTCTTCAAGCTCCATGATCCTTTTCTGCCTCTGCTTGATTATTTCCTAATCAAAAGAACTGATACTTTTCAACTCTCTGTAGTGGGATTTACTAATATTTGGGAATAAACTTTGAAAAGCATACCTCTGATAGTTCTCCATTGATTTCGATTGCTCTTGCTCTACTGGCAAAGCTTAAAGAATAGATTGTCTCCCCAATATTTTCCTCACAAGGGCTTACATGCACAAGCATTAGAACCTTTGAACCATCACCTAAAGCAATTAGGTTCAGAAAATGTTAAGCATAGTTTAACATCTTAATACTTACTAGAAGAGTATGTTATTGAGCATAGTTTAATCACACAAACGATGGTTATTGCTTGCAATAGCATCTAAAACTATTACAGGAGTCAAATCCATTCATATATGCCTGAAGCTTGATTATAATCATTGCGGGAAAATGCAAGGCCCCACACCTCCAATAATAAGGCTTGTCAGTTAAGGTAGTTACTACTGTATAAAGCAGTTCGTAAAGAAAAACAGATAATACTTCACAATTCCGGTAGATAAGAGCAGTGCCTTACCTAAGGAATCTTTGAGGATTTGAGTTAGCTTGCTATTTCTGCATGCAAATTAATGAACTTTAGAATCAATAAAATCAAAGAATGAAGTAAAAAAAAAAAAAGCTGCTGCAAAGAAATCTATAACTTTTGATTTACAATTACAAGTAAATGGGGACCACATCTTAGCTTGGCCAAGAAAAAGGAAGAAACAATTAAAGATGAGAATAAGTCCAACTAAGAACTTGCCTGTAAGGCACATGGCCTCTCTTCCTTCTGAGAGCAGCAATAACATCACCTAAAGCAGAAAGAGAGAGATTTATGGCCCTTCCCTCATCTAGTGTCTGTCCTCTGGCACCTGTTTTCAACAATCGCTCACTACCTCCAAGATCCACCATCCACAGTTTGCTTACTTCTGCTTTAGATTTCAAATCTTCTCCATGGCGAGAAATGTTGATCCTCAATAAGCTAGATATATAGTACTAAACAGATAATTTAACTATCAAACCAGATTAACAAACAAAAAGGTTTAGAAAACAAGAAAGACCCTGAACCCACCAGTGTGATCTGCTAGATGTCTCGTTCACATTAGTCCATGATGTAGATCGAGCTCGTCTCCCCTTGGAGTACCACCATTTTGCTTTTGCTATATCTGGGATTATGACCTCTGTTAAACCCTCAATTTCCACGAATCCTTTTGGATCTGTTTGGATGTTGAGAGCGCTGTGGTAAAGTTAGAAATCAATTAACCAACATATTCAAAGGCCTGCAATTAGATTTATGAGTTTTGGATTCTTCAAACACATGAAAAGAATTATAAGTACCATCTTGCTGCAGCCTCATATGATTTACATGCCGTTTTAGGAGCTAGCAGATCTCTTACATTTCCCATATAAACCTCCAACATGCTCATGGAAAATGTTACAGAACAAGAGGTGTCCAAAGACGCTTGACAATAAAGCTGTTCTAGAGCCCGAGGAATGATCCCAGGCTCGTCATTTGTGCCATCCTAGAGAATGATTTTAATCCTCAGTTAGAATGTAACAAAATCATCAACATAAATGGAAAATATCTAGTTAGGAATTGGTCACCAACCATTGTTAATGTCTTGCCAGTTCCAGTTTGACCATAAGCCAATATACATACATTATACCCATCAAGTGCAGATCTAAGGATTGGTTCAACCTCAACAAAAACATCTTCTGCATAGTTTTCAAGCAGAACAAACATTCACTAAATAGAAAACATTAAAACCCCTTACTAACCACAGAAGAACATGGATTGAAAACCAACCTTGAGTTGCTGCCTGTTCAAAAACCTTGTCAAATCTGAATTCCTTCTTACTTCCTATCGTGCTGACCACAACCTTCCCTAAACCAATTGAAACGGGCTCATGAATTCTCCTTTCTGTCAATAGGAAAGGCCTAACTCGGCAGAATACTCTAATACAGCCTGAAAATTAAAAACCAATACTTCAGTGAGCAAAAAATTGAAATAAAAAAGAAAAATCACATTTTTGTCCCAAACAATAAATGGCTACCTTTTGTATCAGATATCTTATTCAGTGCTTCTTTGCGCTTCCTGTCAAATAACCTCTCCTTCTGTCTCAGTTGGGCAATTTCTCCTAAATAAAATTAATAAAAAAAAACCTTGTATAACTGAAAGCTCTTTACCATTAATAAAATTGTTATAATGAAGACACTCTGAAACTTAAATACTTAAAAACCTTACCTTCTAGATTTGATATGGACTGCTCGAGCTCGTTCTTTTCATGCTCTGGAACAACATTCACATCTGTATAAATAGTGGGGTGTGGCGGTAAATCAAGCAATTCAGATTCCAATAGCATCCCATCAAGGTAATCCAGGTTTGGTCCCACTGGGAATGAATTTAAGGACTGTTTACCGTTTTCTAAAGGGAACGAGATCTGCTCCTCCATTTCACTGGAAATGAAAATTTTTTTTAGCTAATGAAGCTAGAAAAGGCAGACCTTTTTACCGAAACAGCAATATTCATACAATTGCTTGGTTGGGACCTTGCTTAGAAAACACCCAAACACAAACAAAGATATATGCTCTATGTTCTTGAAACTAATAGAAAGTGAGAAACTACAGATATATCATTGGAACTGTTTCTTACTATGTAAAATAATGAACTAAACGAACTAAACCATTTGAATAGAACTTTTAAAGCTGACAGAGCACCAAAAAAGTAGTTGAAATATATTAGTAAACAAATGGAGAAGTGTAAATGAAGCTGAATCACGTAAAATCAGAAATACCTAAAAATAGAAATCAAAACTTTGTATTAGAACTGAGCTCCTGAACTCTAAAATCAAAACTGGAATGCAAATCCAAGATCATTTAAGTAAGAAAGACAATGAGCTAATTTTCAAAAAGAACCCAATAAACAAGGAAACACAAAGACTTGAAGCAACAAAACAAAAGGAAGTCAAAAGCTGAGCAAACATAATTTTCAAAAAAACCCTAGAAAAAAAAATTCAAATTGCAAAAACCCAAGTTTGTCATTCAATGATTGAACACTCTTTGGACTCTGATGAGTGGGTGAAAGTCTTTCTTTTTGTACAGTATTATTAAGCTGACAATGGCCAATAAGAAATTAAAAATATACTAATACAGTGAAAAAGATTCTTAATTTATGGTTTGGTTGGTCCAGATCTAAATGATGAACTGTAAAAGGTTGTGTTTTTTCAAGGGAGGAGCGTATGGGGCGGAGGGGCAAAGGTGAAATCAAAGTGGAAATTTGATGCTTTTTTATCATTTTCATGAGTTAAATTTTCAAAGACATTTTTTTCGTTCATCTTCCAATTGATGTGGTTGTAGAAATATCTAATTGTGGATTGTAATTGATGTGATTGCCAACTTTAAATTGCAATAACTACCTCATATATTTTAAGGTAATTTTATTGTTTTTTTTTTTTTTACTGAAAGACATATAACAATGGTACTCATTATAATATTAATGAAAAATTATAAAAAAGATTCCCAACTTTTCTAAATTTTAGGATTTTATGCAATTTTTTAAAAATTCAGGTAAATTATATAAATTTTTATTTTTTTAAATAAATTTAATTTTATTAGTATAAAATCAGTGTTCAAATCTAACTGATACTAACGTATATTAACCGAATAAAATAACTAATTCTAATGTGAATTAAATAATTATATTAAATAGTTGGCGCTATATTTTAATTATAATTTGATATATTTAATTCAATCAACACTAATCAATTTATGTAAGTGTCAATTAATCTATTTGATAGATCCATATAAGCATTAATTAAGTTATAAGATTAATTACATACTATTGAAATTATATTTATTTTAAAAATAAAAATTTATATAATTTAAATATAATATTTTTAGAATTAGATATAACTGCGATACCTTTCAAAGTTCAAATTTTTTTTGTAATTTGTTCTTAATATTAATAAATAGTAGAGAATAAATTTAAAATTTAAAATTTTTATTAATTATCATAAATAAAAATATCATTCAAATTTATTATATATATATATATATATACATACACGTTTTTGTGTGTTAATTTACTTATTTTAAAACTAATTTTATGATATAATTTAATATTTAAACTTAATTTATAATCAAATTATTTGATTATAATTTGATTTTACCCCGAAATGTTAGTTTTTTTTTTTTTTGAATTTAGTATTTTATTCTTAATTAATTATTTGAAACTTAAAAAATAATAGCTAGCTTTTTAAAGGATGCTTCGTGTAAAATATTAAAATAGACAAAGAAATTGTGGCCCACTCTTTCTTATAAGCTTCCAATTTCATGAGCTTCCACTGAGATTCACTCTTTTTTGGTTTTTATACTTTTACAACAAACTTCTCAATTTTTTTATGGAAAAAAAAAAATTCGTAAACGAAATTAAATGATTAAACTTTATCGAAATTAGTCCATTCATGAAGAATTAAAATTTGGGTACTAAGCTAATAATTGATAATTCAATATGGTCCCCTTCCACCGTACTAAGAGTGCTAATCTTATTGTGTATGCATTAATAATTGGGGACCCCAGTATTTTTTTTTTAATTTCTTTTGAAATAATCCATTTTATTTTGGAAAAATTAAAAAAAAGTATGAACTGTGAAATCATATCTAATTTTTGAAAATTATATTTAAATTATATAAATTTTTATTTTCCAAACAAATTTAAATTTTGTAACACAAAATCAGTCTTATATTCTAATTGGTGCTCATGCTATTAAATAAGCAATTCGAATTAAATAGCTATCACTTTAGTCTAATTATCTAATTATAATTTGATATATTTAATTCAGTCAGCAACAGTTAATTTGCGTCAACACCAGTTAATCTATGTAAGCACCAGTTTAGATTTTGAAACTGGTTTTATGCTATAAAAACTATATTTATTTCATAAATAAAAATTCATATAATTTAAATATTTTTTTAATTATATATAATTGTAATATTTTATAAAATTCATAATCTTTTTTATAATTTTCCATTTGATTTTTAATCACAGCGAAAAGTTAATTTCTAAAGAGAATTTTAACATTAGCATTTCAAAGCTCAAAACCAATAAATCACTTTGCATATATATATATATATATATATATAGTTTTAAGGGGTAAAAATACTATATAAATTATAGAAATAATATATAAAATCAACTATTATATTTTTTTCATTCAAAACTATAAAAGATTTATTTATAATAAAGATTATGTTAGGAGAACAATATGAAAAATTATTAATTCAATATTCAAATAAAAAGATAAGATAAATGAAGAATAAATTTGAGATATGTGTTACACACAGTGTCTTTAAAATAAATTCGTCTCATACCACCAGTGTTTAGGATAACTGGCATCTGTCTCTCAGAATACGACATATATCAAGTAGTTGTTGAACACACATTTATTTACAGCGAACTAAATATTTGTCACACTATCTATCACTTTTAGAAGAACAAAATTTCCCAACAAGAGCAAAAAATCCAACCATATGAGCACTTTCTAAATTAGTATATATTCGATTAGTATGTATTCTAGAAATAAATAAAAAATGTAAAAATTGAGCTTGGTCAGGATCACGAGATTTTGGTTCGATATTCATATACACAGGTTGTGCACCCACATATTAGCCTATTCTGGACCATGGATTTGCACCCTCTACGCCTCAGCACGAGAGAAAGCATTTCATACTACTTTTTTACCCATATAAAAATGTATCTTACTATATAAACATAAGTCTAATTTCATATTTTAGTGATGTGAGACAACTCTCACTTTCATTTTTCCTCTTTATATCTCCTTAGCAAGAAGTTTACTTTGAGTTTCAATTTTTATTCACACATTCTCCATTTTGAGAATATGAACACATTAATTCATAGTTTTTATGTCAATAAATATATATCCGGATTTTTCTCCCAAAACTGAATTGTAAAATCTACCCAAATTACCCTCTCAAAATGGCTCATAATCACAATTTTTCCAACACATTAATTAATACAAAAGCAAATAAGTCTACTTCAATATAAAAATACAAAATATCTACCATATTCAATCACAGAATTTTATGCATTGTCTTTCATATCATAAAATTTAAATATAATCGAATATATACCAAATTTTTTAGCAATTTTCTTTTATATATTTGCATTACCACTTTCTAAATTATAAAAAGTTGCTGCTCTTTAAAAAAAAAAGTGTTATTTGAAAATAGAATTCAATTCTAGAAGACTTTCCATAATAATGAAAAGCCTATTTAGAAAGAAAAAACGGTAATCAATATTTTGTTAAAAAATTTAATTATTATTATATAAAATTTGTATAATCTATTACAATATTCTATAATTAAATATTTACTTTTAAATTAAGAAAATAATACATATTCATTTGAATGAATTAACAAATTTAATAATTATGAATATAAAAAAAAAGTACCTTAAATTAATAATAAAGTTGTTGGTATTATATTATCTCTATAGATAAATTTCATATATAAATATAACTATATTTCTGTAACATTTTTACACCTATAAATAAGTATTACAATTCATGAAAACTGCTGTTTATTTTTTTCCTTCTTCTACTCTCTCATATTCTTTATTCCTTATTCGTTTATTATTCTTTATTTTATAACACGTTATCAACACGATTATAAATCATAAAAGATCTAATGTTTATAATTTCAACTGTATACTTGTGTTTGAGATTGATAATTAATCATTACCGTTTTTTTCTATTACTTTTTTTCTTACTCGACATTTTTTTTCTTTATCGGATTTTCTTTGGACTAAAGTCAAACAAATGGCCAACTACATAGTGGATTTTCTACTTCTTTGTTCTTTCTTCTTATAGATTGATTTTGATATTAATCAATTGTTTTTGCCATTATTTTAGTTAAATTGGCATTAATCAAATTTTTTTTGTTTTCTTAATTACAATCACGGGTAAAAATATATTTTTAATCTTAAAAATAGTTTTCAAATATATTTAAACATGTGTTTAGCTTAGAATAATAACAGTACATAATTAGTTTTTGATAATTTAACTCTTTATTTTATATTAATGTAAAAATGTTTTATTTGTTTTTATTTATTTATTTATATTGTGACTTGAATATTTAAACACATATTCATATTAATTCCTGAATAACTAATATTATATAGTTCCTGAATAACTCGTATTATAAATTTTAGTTCCTGAAAAACTAATGTTATATATAGTTTCTAAAGAACTCGTATTATAAATTTTAGTTTCTAAAGAACTAATATTAGGTTTAGTTCTTAAATAACTAATTATTATTATCACTTTGCTAATTCTAATAATTTCTTTTTAGATATTATCTACTTTTTTAGTATAATCATGTAGATTTTATTGATGTGAATTCTATAGTTAATTTAAAATTTATATTAATTTATATTAGTCATTTATTTTGTTTCCACATTTAAACCACTTATTAATTAATACTGATTATAGTTCTTGAAGAATTAGTCTTAGTTTTAGTTCTTGAAAAACTAATTAAATAAATAATTAAAACATACATTCTTGAAAATATATGAACATAAGTTCTCAGCATCCTGAAATTTAGTATCTCAATTAATATTTTACGTTCCTAAATAACTAAATATATTGTCTATAAGCCTTTAAAAGACATCTACTAATTAACATATTATCGTTTTTGTATAGACAATGTCTAATTTAATAAAACTCAAATTTGTAGAGCTCGACATTAGGGGCAAAAATTATTTGTTGTAGATACTAGATGCAGAAATATATGTGGATGCTATGAGTCTTATAAATATAATCACAGATAAAAATCAATAATCACAACAAAATCGCGCCAATATGATGATTTTTCTTGGTCATCATTTTCATGAATCACTAAAACTTGAATATTTGATAATCAAGAATCTATTAGTTCTTTGGAAAAATTTGAAAGAAAAATATGACCATCATAAATTGGTTATCCTTCCAAAAGTTCGTTGTGAATAAATACATTTACGATTGCAAAATTTCAAACTGCAAGTGAATATAATTCTGCAATTTTTATAATCAGTTCTAAATTGAAATTATGCGGATAAAATATTACTGACCATGATATGTTAGAGAAAACATTTACTACTTTTTATGTTTCGAATATGCTCCTGCAACAGTAATATCGAGAAAAATGTTTTAACAAATATTATGAACTAATTTTATGTCTTTTTGTTGTTGAGTAAAATAATGAGCTCTTATTAAAAAATTTTGAAACTTGTCCAACTGGTTTTGCTCCATTCCTTAAAGTGAATGAGACAACATATAATAATATTGGGCAAGGAAGAGAAAAATGACGGAAAAATAATTGTGGTCGATGACGTGGCCGAGGTTATGGCCGAAATCATAATAAAAGCAATCGTGGTGGTAGATATAATAATGCATTTTTCCACCAGAAGTGGAAAAATCGTGAAGAGAATAATGGATCAAAGCAAAATTTAGAAAATCAATGCTATCGATGTGGCATGAAAAAACATTGGTCTCGTACCTGTTGTACATATAAACATCTTACTAATCTCTATCAAAAATCCTTAAAGAAAAAATGAGAAAATATAGAAACAGATTTGGAAGAAAATAATGATGATTTTGGTGATGACTTTGATAATCTCACACATTTAGATGTATTGGATTTTTTTGAGGATTCTAAAGGAAAAATAGATCATTTCATCGGTGATAGCAATATAAATGTCTAATAATTATGTATTTCTTTTAGTTCTTTAGTCTGATTTATATTTTTTTATTTAAATACTAGTTCAAAGTGTTAGTAACTTGAATATATTTTTTTGAATTAATTTTAATTGCATTATTACTATGTTCTTTATAAATATTTTTAGTTATTTATTTATTTTTATGAAGATATTATGAATCATACTCTATTATTAGTAGGATTAAGAACAAATTATGTTGATTTATGTATTGTAGATTGTGCAATCATATACACCATATTAAAATACAAGAAATATTTTTTTCACCTAATAATAAAAGAAACTTATGTTAATACGATATCTGATAGTAAAAAAAATAATTGAAGGTTCCAAAAGAGTAAATTATTACTACATAGAGGTATATATTTATTTATTAGAAATGCATTATTTTTTCCAAAATCTCATATAAATTTATTGAGTTTTAAAGATAATTACCGAAATAGATATCATATTGAGATTACAAATGTGGAAATATTAAATATCTCCATATTACAACACATGTAATGAGTAAGAAATGTATATTAGAAAAATTACATGCTTCCCCTTCTGGCTTATATTACATATATGTGTATAGTTGAAATAAATATGGTAGTAAACTAGAATATATTTCTTATTTGGCATAATTGTTTAGGTTATCCTGGATCAATAATGATATGAAAAATTATTGAGAGTTTATATGGTCATCGATTAAAGAACCAAAAGATTCTTCAATTTGATGAATTTTCATGTTCGGCTTGCTACCAAAAAAAATTATTTAATAGGCATTCACTAAGTAAAATTCAAAATAAATCACTTAAATTTCTAGAACGTATACAAGGTAATATTTATAGACCATTTTATCCACCATGTAGACTATTTAAATATTTTATGATATTAATAGATGCATTAATAAGATGGTCACATATATGTTTATTATCAACTCAAAATCTAGCATTTGCTAGATTACTTGCTCAATTAATTCAATTAAGAGCACAATTTCTAAAATATGCTATTAAGACAATTCGTCTTGATAATGTTGGTGAATTTATATATAAGGCCTTTGATGATTATTGAATGTCAATTGGAATATCTGTTAAACATGTTGTAGCTCATGTTCATTCTTAAAATGATATAGCAGAATCTTTTATTAAATGTCTCAAATTAATAGCTAGACCATTACTTATGAAAATAAACCTTACAATTTTTGCTTAGAGACATATAATTTTATATGTAGTAACTCTTATACGCATCAAGTCAACTAGTTATCATCAATTTTTACCACTACAGTTGGTTTCTAGCCAAGAGCCAGATATTTCCCATTTGAAAATTTTTGGATGTGTTGTTAATGTCCCAATTGAACCTCCACATCACACAAAAATGGGACTTCATAAGAGATTGAGAATATATATTGGATATGAATCCCCTTCTATAATCAATTATCGTGAACCATTAACTAAGAATATATTTACTACGAGATTTAATGATTGCTATTTTAATGATGCTCTATTTCCTAAATTGGGGGGAGAGAACAAGCAATTAGAGACAAATTATTTGGAATGAGCCATCATTAAATCATCTTGATTTTTATACAAAACAATGTGAATTAAAAGTTCAAATGATCATTCATTTATAAGGTATAGCAAACAAATTGTTAAATGCATTTTGTGATCCAAAAAGAGTTACTGAATCTCATGCGCCAGCTGAAAATGCTCCAATTATAATTGATGTCCAAGAAGGACAACATGTTAATATTATAGCAAATGAGTTCATAACACGCCAGAAGCACGGAAGGCCACTCAGTTCTAAGGATAAAAATCCAAGAAATAAAAGAGAACAAAATAAATAAAGTGACAATTCAAAAATTATTGATTCTCTTGGAGAGCCTATAATAGATGATATAGAAGAGAAAGTAACCCCTTAAGATGCTTAGATACCTGAAAATAATGAAATTTCAATCAATTATGTCATTTCAAGAAAGAGATGGAATCGAAGTGAAACTGTTATCGATAATATATTTGCATATGCAATAGCAATTGATATTGTAAAGGAAAGTGATGACATTGAACTTAAATTCGTTAATGCATATCGACAAAAAAAATGATTGACCTAAATGGAAAGACGTAATCTAGATAGAATTAAACTCATTAGAAAAATACCAAATTTTTGGGCCAATTGTTTTTACACCTGAAAAATATTAAGCCGGTAGGCTATAAATGGATTTTTGTGTGTAAACACAATGAGAAAAATAAAATTGTGAGATACAAAACAATACTTGTAACACAATAGTTCTCACAAAAACCTAACATTTATTATGAAGAAGCGTACTCCCCAATTGTGAATGCAATTACATTTATATTTTTTTAATTAGCCTGACAAGTTTAGAATAACTTTATATGCAACTTATGGATGTTGTTACAGCTTATTTATATGGATCACTTGATAATGAAATTTATATGTGTAGCTCAAAACTTCGAGAAATGTATTCAATTAAGCTACAAAGATCCTTGTATGGATTAAAACAATTTGGACGAATGTAGTATAACTGCCTTAGTGAATATCTTTTGGATAAATAATAAATTAACAATCCAATTTGTCCATATATTTTTATTAAGAAAATAAATTCTGGTTTTGCTATTATTGCTGTTTATATTGATAATTTAAATATCATTGGAACTCCAGAAGAGTTGACAGAAATAATAACTTATTTAACAAATGAGTTTGAAATAAAAGATTTGGAACAAACAAAATTTTATCTTGCCCTGCAGATCGAGCATTTATTTGGAGAAATTTTTATCCATCAGTCAACTTATATTGAAAAGATATTAAAAATTTTTAGTATGGATAAATCTCATCAAATGAGTTCCTCCATGATTGTTAGATACTTCAATGTAAAAAATGACATTTTTTGTCATAGAGAAGATGGTGAATAAATACTTGATTTAGAAGCACTATATTTTAGCGCTATTTGAGCATTAATGTATCTTGCTAATTATACAAGACTCGATATAACATTCTTTGTAAGTTTACTAGTAGGATATAGTTCATTGCCTACTCAAAGATATTGGAATGACGTGAAACTAGTATTCCGTTATTTACGTGGTAAATTAGACATGAATTTATTTTATTCACAAGACTCGAAGTATGAATTAATTGGATATGCAAATGTTGAATATTTATCTAGTCCATAAAAAGCTCGATCACAAACGGGTTACTTGTTTATATATGATGGCACTGCTATATCTTGACGTTCTATTAAATAAACTCTAACTGTCACATTATTTAATCATGCTGAAATATTGACAATTCACGAGACTAGCAGAGAATGTATATGGTTGAGATATATTATCCAATATATCTAAAAAATATGTAACATCTCATTTGATAAAGAAAATCCAACAGTGCTATATGAAGATAATATTATTTGTATTGTGCAACTCAAAAGTGGATATATTAAAGGAGATAAAACCAAACACATTTCGTCAAAGTTCTTTTTTACACATAACCTTCAAAACAATTAGTTTTAGATGTTCATCAAATTCAATCAATTGATGATTTGATGAAATTATTTACAAAAGCATTCCCTACAACGATATTTGAGAAGTTGGTGAACAAAATTGGCATGCACCGATTAAAAAATCGTTGTTATAAGTCATATTTTCATGAGAGGAAGATTTTTATACATTATACTCTTTTTCTGTTAGCCTAGGTTTTGTCCTATTGGGTTTTCCTGACAATATTTTTAATGAGACAGTATTATGACATAAGTTTCTACATGAATAATGTATTATTTTTTCTTTATTAAGGTTTTTCCCAAATGATTTTTCTTAGTAAAGTTTGAACGAGACATATCATATGCAATAGACATCCAAGATGGAGTGTTATGATAATATTGAAATAATTTGATTATGTTGGATGTCTATCATTATCTTTATAGATAATGTCCTTATGCAAATAGAACTCTATTTCTGTAGCATTTTTTATTACACTTATAAATAGGTGTTACAATTAATAAAAATTGTTATTTTCTTTTTTATTTATTGTTCTTTATTTTATAACATTTGGTCGGTTAGTTTATGGACAGTGAAAACACGATTGAAATTTTGAAATTTCATAGTAATTAAACAGTGGAAACACAAAATAAAGAGAAAATGACAAAAGTGGAAGAGTTAATTAGTATTAGATTGGCCATTTACTTAATTACTTTAGGTGTGGATGTGTGCATGTATTTTGTGTTCATATTTTTTATAATATAAAATTATCTTTTTTATATTTTACATCTCGTTTTCTTATGGATTTTAAATAGAACTTTATAAGTTATTTATAGTTTATCTGACCTATATGTTATGTAACTTATGTTAGGAGATAAGTTTATCTAAATTTTCTTACTGGAAGTTTAAAAACATATATACTATATTAATTTTTTTTTTTAAACATTGGGAGGCCAAGGTCCTTGTCAGCTCCCCTCTATCCAAATTAGTTTGGATTTACGCTGGATATACTCATCAAACGAGTAAAGTGTTTCTTTTAAAATTTTAAATGTATTTTATAATCAAATTTCAAACTTGATACATTTTATTAAAAAATAAGAAACTTTAATCATCTCTTATTGCCTCTATAACAATTATATGTATATATATTAGATGAAGCTTTAATTTTTTTTACTCTAAACTACGCTAGAGTTGTTCAAAATTATGCTAAAATTGTTTTTAAATAAGACAAGTAAATTTGGCAATTCAATCTTTAGTTGGAGTTGCTTAAAAAATGAAAATTATGCTAGTATTCAGTGGGCATAACATTATCAATTGCAACTTACATAACGGTTTTTACAGAGTCAGAAAGACAAAAGAAGCCTTGCTGTTGACGTTAAAGCTGTAATAATGGAGAATGCATAGTACTTTTTGGACCATTGGACATTTATTATCTTTTAGCATCCCAATGTTCCATATCTTACTTGCTATTGTATTATAAAAAATTCACTTCCTATTTTAGTTTGTTCTGAAAATTGTGTGCACTCCAACAATACTTTTTATTTTACACCATATTTTAATTTTTTATTAATAAAAATATCTAAAAAGAAAAGGAAGAGAGATAGTAAGAGACAAAAAAAAAGGAAAGAGAGTGAAGAGAAAAAAAAAGAAAGATAAATAATAAAATATTACTTATAAACTTTTAGTGGCTCTTAATAGCATCACCAATAGTCTCTTTATTTCATTATTTACCTAAATTTATGGAGTCATGCCTTATAACAGTCTCTCTATTTTCCTCATTTCATATCTTACTTCCTAAAATTTATATTTTTCCTCATCAGATTGAAAGCCATTAGGAGCTCCTAAGTAATATTTTATTATTTCTCTTTCCTCTCTTTTATTCTTTTTTCTCTTTTTTTTTTTGTATTTTACTCTCTTTCTTCATTTTCTTTCTAAATAGTTTTATTAATAAAAATTTAAAATAGGAAATGAAATAAAAAGTATTATTGACGTGCACACAATTTTCAAGACAAATTAAAATAGATAGTGAATTTTTCATATCTTACTTCCTAAAATTTACATTTTTCCTCATCATATTGAAAGTCACTAGGAGCTTCTAAGTAATATTTTATTATTTTTTTTCCTCTCTTTTGTTCTTTTTTCTCTTTTTTTTTTGCATTTTACTCTCTTTTTTCATTTTCTTTCTAAATAGTTTTATTAATTAAAATTTAAAATAGGAAATGAAATAAAAAGTATTATTGAAGTGCACACAATTTTCAAGACAAACTAAAATAGAGAGTTAATTTTTTATAATATAGAGAAATTCTTAGATAGACCAGATCTACCATATATTTCGTAGACCAATCCAATTATATAATAATATGCAATTAATTGTTTTATTTTCATTAGTTGATGTGAAAATAATATGCATACATGTCATTATATGATTGAATTAGTCTATAGATAACGTGGTAGACTCAGTTTATCATATAATTTCTCTATAATATAATAGAGAATGAGACAAAGAACATTATTGGAGATATTCTAAATTTGATGAGGGAAAATGTAAAATTTAGAAAGTAAGATAGGTAATGAAAAATATATGGAAACTATTGGAATGAAAACATAAAATTCAATAAATTTAGATAAAAAGTGAAATAAAAAGACTCTTGAGGATGCTCTTATAGATTTCCACACACACCGCATTGCTCGTCGGATTGGAATCTTCTCTTACCAAATTTTACAAAAATGCTAGTATTTTACTTATCTATCTTTTGTATGAGTTTATATTAAAGTATTATATTTTACTAGTTTATATATTTATATTACTTAATTTATACTAAGATATGAGTATTTTAATGCATATGAAATAATATCATATAAAATAAATTAAACTAAGTAGTATATTTGTAATTTTATATATTTCTTTTTTTCTTGCAGTAACTTAATAAGTTTGTACCAATTAAAAAATAATTTAATTAATATTTTTATTTGTGAATTATTATTATTTATTAATATTAGTAGAAATTCAATACATGTATATTATATAAGGAGATGATTATCTTATTATACATTTCATAATAAGTATCTCAATGAAAAAAAGCCTATTGTCATATTGGTCAATTGCCAATACGGAAATTATACCAACCCAAAATTAACATGGATAGTTATAACATCCGTGGAAGAAGTGAAATATGACCTGGGTTCCGTCACTTCGTTGCCTTTTCTTTCATTTTTCACTGCCCGACGTCCACGTGCCATCGGGTCCTACTTCCACGTGTTATTGTTTAATCAAATATTTGGAAAGTAATCCAAAGTCAAGGCATATAACGATAGCATTAGCATATCCCTATATTGCTTCTAATTTTTGTTTTCCTTATCATAATAATGAAGTTCAAATTATAATTATATAACCCAAAAATATTAGAAAAATATGGATTTTTAATTCACTGGTGGATGAAAAAATTAATATAATGTATAATAGTTTGGATAATCATCTATTTTTGAGTTGACTTTTGAAAAAAATTATGTTCAAAGCTATTAACCAATCAAATTTTATGTGTTATTAATGTTGCGAGCAGTATAGTTTATTATATTTTTACGTTTTATGTGATTCTCTGCTGTATTGTATTCTTATAAGGGATTTGAACGTAAAAGTGAGTATTGAAGTTTCACATTGGCGGAAGTAAAAAATTAATATAATTTATAATGGTTTGGATAATTTTTTACTTTTAAACTAGTTTTTGAAAAAAAACAGCTCTAAATCCATTACTTGCAAAATTTTATATAACATATGAATTATAGTTTATGAGCAGTACAGTTTATTACTTTTACGCTTTAGGTGACTTTTTGTCGTATTATATCCCATAATGGATTTAGACACAAAAAAAAAGTTGTTAGATCCCATATCAAATGAAATAAAAAAATTAATATAATTTATAAAGACTTGAATAATTTTTTATTATTTTTTCTATTATTAAGTTAGCGTTTGAAAATAGTTAGATACAAATTCCTTATCTACCGACCTCTCACAACTCTCATAATCAAATAACTCTTTTAACTGATATTTCTCTTTAGGATTTTATATACTGTATTACGGTTGTATTTGATAACATATAAAAAAAACAACTTGAATTTAAAAAAATACAACCAGATTGAGTAATCCACTAAAAATATATAGAATTCATATCAAATTAAATTTATAAGATTTTTAATAAATTATAACAATTACAATTTATTATGTTTACAAAATAAATTAAATAATAATAATTTTATTAACATAATAACACACAAATTATAATTACTTTATTTTATAAATTTATTCATATACCTTATTCCAGCAAGTGTTTTCCGCAATAAATAAGGAAAATCAAGTTCCAATTTTGTACCTCACACATTGAGCTACACGACGTCGTTGTGGCAGGTTATACGGCGCATAGGATTTCACAAACATTAGGCTTACCTTTGACTTTCACTTTCCCGTTCCGTTTTTTGAGAGACAAAGTCTGTTTGTTAATTTTTTTTTTTCTTTCAGTTTTTCTGTGAATGATTTATTGCTCCCATATCTCTCATTTCTTCTTCTCTCTATCCGCTGTGTAAAACTCGAAGATAGAACCATTTCAATACAGCGCTGATAAACTATCAAATAATCCTTAGGGTTTTAAGTTCATCAAAATTGTCTTTGATTCCGCTTTCGATTTTCATCACTTCCCTGTAAGTTTCTGGCCAATTATCTCTTTCTCCCTCTTTTGAATACGATCATTTGCGCCTCAGCCGGTTCTCTGCATCATTCATCTCTTTCGTTGTTTTGACTTGTCTCCTGGTATGCTCCATCACTATCGATTCATTTTGTCTTCTTCTAGGGTTTGGATCCCTATTTTTATTTCTGATTTTGTTGTTTTAATTCTTTATTTTAACCTCCAATTTTTCTCTCCTATAAATCATTCGTTGAAGAGTCCAAATTATGGAATAGAGATTAGAGACTGGACCAGTTGGAGATTAAGAAGATATCATTGCCATGTGCTCAATCCTTTTATCTTTACGAAGTCAGAATTATTAGATTGTTCCTTTACTGCATCTGAAATGGCGATTTATTGTTGGGAGCATTCCTGCGCTTTTTTTTTTTTTCCATATTATAATTATAATCTCCGGCGAGGACATTATTCTAGTTTCCGATTATAACTTTCTCTTACATATTTTGGAGTTGACATTTTGTGCGTTAAGTGGGATAAGTTGAAATGTTGGTGTTGCTGATCTTAGGATCGGAAAATGATAACTTTATTGGTATAGAGCGAGAAGTTAAATTCTGCTGATGACTATGTGGTAGTGGACTCACTGTACCATTCTTGCTACTTGTTTTGGCACCAGGCCTTGCAAGATTGTGTTGGTGTTCAATCATCATTGGCATGGTCACTTCATGTGTTTCTATCCATGTTGAAATTTTATTATTTGATTTTTGCTGGCTCTTTAGAATTTTGACTTCCTGTCATGTGGTTTTTGGACAAAGTTACTTGAAATTAAAATCTTTGTTGTGGCAACTATTGTACAGCATACACTTAGCACTTAAACTTTGCTTTATTACTTTTGAATCTTGTGATGCATTTGATTTATATGAAAATGTAAACTATAGTTAATAGTTATATTTCTCCAATTGGGAGAAATGTCAAAACTTTATGGTGTTTGTACTGATTGCAATAAAAGGTCACTGGTTTTGCAAAAATTAGCTATAAATAGCTCATGATTGGTGCATCTTACTAACAGCACTAAAGGAATGAAAACTGCTACAAGGAATGGAAAAAGCCACAGGTTAAGTTATATCCATTGATTTTATTTGTATTATGTTAGGGATTACTGCAATGCACCGTGTGGGTAGTGCAGGGAACACTACCAATTCTGTTCGCCCGCGCAAAGAAAAGAGACTTACTTATGTGCTGAATGATGCTGATGATACAAAGGTGAAACAGTCTTGTACTTTTCTTTTGCTCTATGTTCTCCATTCTGCTTGTTGCCAAGCATTTGAAATTGGGAATTAGCTTTCCTCCCAGTACACGTGTATTTTATTAATTACATATTATTTCTTTTGGCAGAAATTTGTTGGGAAGGTTACTTGGTAGTCAGCATTTTTCACTTTTATGTGCTTTAAAAGTATTTGAGTTACATGATTGGAATATGTAATGCCAATTTCTGAGTCTTCTCTTAAGCCTGTGAACTTCCTGTGCAAAATTTAATTTCTTTTATGGTATATTTTACTAACTGATAATGATAAAAAAATATTATGCATCTCAATCTTGGAATTGTTTTGGGCCATATTTCATAATCTAGGAAGTGCATTATCCATATTTGGAGGGTTGTCAGCTGTATGAATTGTTATAAATTTTTTACGTATCAGAATAACCATTTGGAGTGCATTACCTATATTTTACGTATTTGAGATGCTTCATGTTATCTGAATTTGTATAAGCTTTTACTTTCCTGCTTCTGATGTTGGAAATTAATGGGGGTTTTTGTTTATGTTTTCGATTGACATGAGGATATTTATCCATTTAAATTGCAACTATGTTTCAAACGTGAGTGTACTCTCTCCAGTGCTGTGCTTCTTTTTCCCTAAAATACTTATATGGGGCATTTTATCTTTCAATTTTTAAAATTTTTCCCCGATCTTGTTTGTTTGGATAGCATTTTCTTATGATGTACTCATTGTTATTGTAGCTGTAAATCCTAAGTTTGTTTGTTTTTGGATGTCTATTGTGCAGCATTGTGCTGGCATAAATTGCCTGGCTGTATTAAAGTCATCTGCATCAAATGGGTGTGATTACCTCTTCACTGGAAGTCGTGATGGCACACTGAAGAGATGGGCACTGGCTGAAGATTCTGCCACTTGCTCTGCTACATTCGAGTCTCATGTCGATTGGGTATCTTTTTTTAACCTATTACAGTGAGTTCATTTTATAGATGATAACTATTAGGTGTCTGGTTGTGGTAGATTGTTGTTAGTGGAGCTGCTGTTGCCCTTGCATTACACAAGCAAACTACTTAATATAGAAAATCTACTCTTTATATCAAACAACGGTCTAGGGGTGACAGTTTTTGCTTGGCCTGAAAATTTAGAATTTGAACCTGTCCATGAACCCAAGTCAAACCTGCAATAATACCCAAGTTTGAGATCAATACGACAAACCTGAAAAACACAAAATGAATAACTTTTAGATTTAAGATTCCATAGATCTTATACTTTCTTGACAAACACCGAAAATAATTACAAAAATGACCTAAAGTGAGCTGGTTGGATAGGTAACCCAAAACACAGGCAATGTGAACTTTGACAAATCCCAAACTGGCCATGCTTGAAATGACCTGAACCAACCTTGAGCTACCTGATTAGCACTTTTAATATCTGATGCTTTAGAACTTGCTTTTCTTTCTAGAAGATTAAAGTTTATGTGACTTTATTATATGCATAAGGTACAATAGTACAAGTGCTTGAGATAAAAAATAATGGAATATTTGTGGTTATGCAGGTGAATGATGCTGTTCTTGTTGGCGATAATACAGTTGTCTCTTGCTCTTCAGACACTACTTTAAAGGTCTTCAAGTCGTCATAATTTTTGTAGACTTCCAGTCTGTCTTGTTGGTTGTTTTCTTGTTGTTGATTCGGCTGTTTATTTATTGTGATACAACAGAAATGGAATTGCTTTTCTGATGGAACTTGTACAAGGACTCTCCGTCAGCACTCTGACTACGTTACTTGTCTTGCTGCAGCAGAAAAAAATGTAATTTCTAAAGTCAATTCAATTCTTTTGTGGACCTTATTGATTGCATAGATTAAGAGTTCCTATCTTTCTATTTGGCAATTTAGGTTCCACATTTTGGTAGATAGATTAATGTTTGGAGGCATGTGTCATGTGGTCTTTCATATTATCAATGTCATTTTCTGATCCTTTTCTAGTGTCATGCATTTTAGAGCAATATTGTTGCCTCTGGTGGCCTTGGTGGGGAGGTTTTCATATGGGATCTTGAAGCAGCAATTGCTCCAGTATCAAAGTCAAATGATGGAATGGAAGATGATTATTCAAATGGTATAAATGGTGCTGCTAATTCACTGTCCATGACAAGTTTGCGCACTATTAGCTCGAGCAACAACGTATCTATGCATACGACTCAGTCCCACGGATATGTCCCAATTACTGCCAAAGGCCATAAGGAGTCAGTTTATGCACTGGGAATGAATCATAGTGGAACTATTCTTGTCTCTGGTGGAACTGAGAAGGTAGATTTTGATCTTATGGTGATCGCGTATTTTTGTTGTGTTAGTGCATGACAAAATATAAGAGTATTACTAGTCATTTATGAAGCTTCTTTGCACAGTTTTGATGATTTGGATCATTTAATGGTCTCAAAAGGTTTTTGGCTTAGTATAGGTGAGTACATTTTATATCTGTTTGTTTCCCTGCAGGTTGTGCGTGTGTGGGATCCCAGAACTGGTTCAAAGGCAATGAAGCTAAGAGGTCATACTGATAATATCAGGGCGTTGCTTCTGGATTCAACTGGCAGGTTTGTTAAAAGGATCGACAGCTACAATAAAAAATTTTATGTTAGTTTTGCTTTTTTTAATTGGGTTAAAAATTAATTTAGTTTTGTTCTACTACATGGAAAATATAATGGAATTACATACAATCTTCTCTCTCTCTAAATATTTTTCAATTTTAAGGGAAATCCAGTTGACTTAGATGTTTTTCAATCTGGATAGCAGATAACTCTTTGATGTATTAAACCAAAATGTAAGTATTTTAAGTGTAACTGAAAGACTTGACTCTACTTCTCTTGTAAAGGTGGGTGAATTTCACCAACAATACTCCAACTATGCAAATTGTAACAATTCAGTTTTTCAAAGATTATTTTAGTTATAAAATAAAAGCTGCGGTAATTTTATGTTACAAATAATCTTTAAGGTACCGAATTGTTACAATTTACATAGTTGAGGTACCGTTGGTGAAATTCATCCTGTAAAGATCATGCATTTCACTAGTGATGCTGTAACAGAAAATTTTAGGATTTCCCCTGTGTTGTGTCTGAGGGGCCCCAAAAGAGAGGAAGGGGTGAGGAAGTTATTTTTTCCCCCCCTAATTTACAGATAAGCAAAAATTAGAGTAAAAGATTGAACAATATCTTGCATTTGGTTTCTTAAGCCGTCAAGAGGATGTAATTTTTTTTTTTTACTAACTTGAACCCTGATAACTCCTTGGATTTCAATGTGGCCTGTGTTACTTTTATGAGTTTAGAACGACCACAGAGGGGAATCTATGTTGGTGTTTAGCTGAAAAATTAATGGCGGTCAGAAATTAGATTTTGTGTTGCCATTATGGTAAAGAAAGATCTTAGTGTAGTAGTTGCTTTTGGGTTGACTTCAAGAGTCTGAAACAAGCAGCTTAACACTACTAACAAGGAGAAATAAGAGGCAGTGGGGAAATGGGCAAGTGGTAGTCTGTAGGGGAGAAGTGAATCAGATTAGCAAAATAGTTGAAAAGCAAATGGGAAGAAATCTAATAAGGAAAGAGTAATGTTAGTTTCCTGTTTTGCTGAAAACTTAAAAAATGCTGTATTCAGAAATTTTCCTGAAGCAGCTGTGGTAGTTTTCTGATTAAGATGGACCGTGCCAGTATCTCAAATAAAGTTTGAATTACAAACTAGCGAACAAGTTGATAAAAGATAACAGAAAATGTAACCTAAATTGAATATAGTAAGTGTTTATGCATCAATCTTTCTTGATCTTCCTGTGGTTGTGAAGACTTTTAATGAAAAGTATTTGCAAATGTTATGTTTAACAGCTTGTGATAGTTGTCCAGCTGGATCCTTTTGTGACTACTTATAACTTCAGCTAATTTAATTGGTTGGCTTATCTTTTCATTTAACAAGATAGTAATAGAACTTCAAATTTTCATTCTTGCAGGTTTTGCTTATCAGGATCCTCTGATTCAATGATCAGGTAGAAATTTTTAGGATCCTTCCCCCTGTTTTCAGGTTTTTTTTTATTTTATAATTTTATCTGTCCTCCCTCCCTCTTTTCCCTTACCATTAATATTTGTAAAAAACTTGCCTTTATGACTTGTTGCATAGACTATGGGACCTTGGTCAGCAGCGTTGTGTGCATTCATATGCAGTACATACAGACTCTGTTTGGGCACTTGCCAGCACTTCAACATTTAATCATGTTTATAGTGGTGGGAGGGATTCTTCTGTAAGTAGATTTTCTTCCAAACCAAACTTGATAAATTTCTCCAAATTCACTTTTATTTTCTTTTTCTTCATTAACTTTGACACTCAAAATTTGATGCCCAATTCTGTTTATACCCTCAGTTATACTTGACAGACTTAGCAACAAGAGAGAGTGTTTTGCTTTGCACAAAGGAACATCCCATTTTGCAGTTGGCATTGCATGATGATAGCATATGGGTTGCCACAACAGATTCTTCAGTTGATAGATGGCCTGCTGAAGGACGCAATCCTCAAAAGGTCTTTCAAAGAGGTGGTTCATTTTTAGCAGGAAACCTGTCTTTTTCAAGGGCTAGGGTTTCTTTAGAAGGATCTACCCCAGTGAGTAATGCTTATCACATGCTTTTTGCTTAAATTTTTACCCATTCACATCCATTTAGGCATGTGGTAGCAAGAATCTACATGCACAGTACATTGTGTGAATTTTCTTTGTTATTTGTGTCATGATATGCTTGCATCAACTTTCACTATAACTTGTATCAAAATTTGCTTTGTTGCATGTTTACACTTTTGTCTCTTGTGAGATGCAGACATCCTTACTTGTCCTTGATTTCACATTTTTTAGGTTCCTGTCTATAAAGAACCAACCTTAAGCATTCCTGGAACTCCAGCAATAGTGCAGCATGAAATTTTAAATAATAGAAGGCATGTCTTGACCAAGGTGAGCATATTTTAACATCTCTGGGTTTCTTATGTAGTATGTGCAAATAGCATCTTACAAGACTTATGTTTTACAACTGTTTGATAGGATACTGATGGTTCAGTTAAGCTATGGGAGATTACAAGGGGTGTTGTAGTTGAGGACTATGGAAAGGTTTCATCTCCTTTTCCTTTTCCTTTCTTTAGGTGAATAATATGATTGGGTTATTAGCATAATGATATTCCCTAATATATGGAGTCGGTAAAGTAGTTCTGTGTGCGATTTAGTCCATTTAACACGTGTGTGTGTCTATATATATATATATATATATTACAGTTTTCAGGTTTGGTGCAATGCAACAATTATTTATGATTTTTTGTTCTCAGGTGTCATTTGAAGAGAAAAAGGAACAATTATTTGAAATGGTATAGATATGACTTTTTTTAATTTTTTCACGAACTCATTGAAGTTCTACAATTAGAGTTTTGGTGTTCCTTACTGTTGGTTCCTTTATGGCTCTAGGTGAGCATTCCTGCGTGGTTCACTGTGGATACAAGGCTTGGAAGCTTGTCTATTCATCTGGATACACCGCAATGCTTTCATGCAGAGATGTATTCTTCTGACCTTAACATAGCTGGAAAACCTGAAGATGATAAGGTAAATTATTAACTAAATGTCGCATTAGTTACCTCTGAAAGTACTTGTAAAAGATTTTAGGCTTATTATATTTAGACTTATCTATTGCATTCACCCATTATTTGCAGGTTAATCTAGCTCGCGAAACACTTAAAGGTCTATTGGCTCATTGGTTGGCCAAAAGAAGGCAAAGACTTGGATCTCAAGCTTCAGCTAATGGGGATGTTTTATCTGGGAAAGATGTGACTCCTCGAAGTCTTGCTCATTCCAGAATCGATGTGGATGGTAGTGCTGAAAATGATTCATTGGTTTATCCTCCATTTGAATTTTCGACAGTTTCACCTCCTTCAATAATCACTGAAGGCTCTCAAGGCGGTCCATGGAGAAAGAAAGTTACTGACTTGGATGGAACTGAGGATGACAAGGACTTTCCTTGGTGGTGTTTAGATTGCATGTTGCACAATCGCATTCCCCAAAGAGAACATAGCAAGTAGTGCTTTTGGCCTTATTGCCTATGTTATTTTGTGTGTTAGTTTTTCTCTTGTCGCACCAATGACTTTTTTTTTTCCCTCCAAAGATGCATTTTTCTGAAGAAATTATTTTTAAACTGTGTATTTCCTTGAGAATTATATATCTAAGAGGTTTTTGACTGAAAATAATGATGAAGGTGAGATTGTGTTTTTAGATTGGTATAGAACTTTTGCAATTCTAAGTGAATTAAATTTGTTAATAGATGTTGGATAGGTGTAGGACTTTACTATTCTAAGGACACATTAAAGGGTTAGACCAAATATCGTTTTGACAAGGATAGGTGTTTTGGTTATCATGAATAACATGAATAATCAGAACTCTTAAATTTCTGCAGGTGTAGCTTTTATCTGCATCCTTGTGAAGGATCAACTGTCCAAATCCTCACTCAAGGCAAACTAAGTGCACCCCGCATACTGAGAATACATAAAGTAAGTTTCTTTAAGTTGTTTAAGGAAATAAAAAGCTGTTGACATATGCTAGAAGAATTTTACTATAATGAATTAGTTATAAATTAAAGTATGTTTAGATATAACACTCGAGACTCATAATATATCACCGCTAGATTTTTGCAATATAATTAATATGTTTATTTTATAACTCAAGACATTGAACACAAAATGTGCAAGACCGTGAATTCTGTGTTTGGTTGTGCTGTGGCAGTGTCCTCTGTCATGGTTAGTTATGCTATAACTAATCTCATGTTTTACTTTTCTGTTTATGCAGGTTATCAATTATGTCTTAGAAAAGATGGTTCTTGACAAACCGTTGGATAGTAGTCCTGATGGAACATTTGCTCCTGGACTTGGTGGGGGACAGTTGCAGCATTCAGCAGTTGGAGACAGATCATACCGACATGGACTGAAGCCTTGGCAAAAGCTTAGGCCTTCCGTTGAGATTTTGTGTAACAATCAGGTGACTGGATATGCATCTTTAAATTTTTGAATACCCTTGAGAATATTGCAACTTGCAAACACTAAGATCTCGTTATTGTGAGTGAAAATAATGAGCTTTCAAAGTAAAAAATATGAGGTCACAGAGGTGCAAATATGTAAATTTTATGTGCAGATTTTGCATGAGGATACAAGTGAACTCCTTTTGCCAGTTCAAATTGGAAAACCAGCAGTGGCATTACAAGCTTGCAGTAATTAATGTTCTCTGAAAAAGAAAAATGGAAAAAAGAAAAAATATTCTTAGATTATCTTGTTAGAATATAATGGCATTCTCAGCTGAAAAGAAACAACATGGTGACTCAAGTTTATGAGTAGTATGGAGAAGTATGTTAAAAGCAGTCTGTCCTCCTTTGCTTTCTATTTTTCTCAAATGATGTATCAGTCTCGCAAATGAACTGCAACATATACAAACTAATAGAAAACCGAAATCAGTTCCTACGCATGCTTGTTACTCCAGCTCAATGATAGTATCATGCTATTTTCCAGGTATTATCCCCTGACATGAGCTTAGCGACAGTGAAGGCATACATATGGAAAAAATCTGAAGATCTGGTCCTTAATTACAGAATCCTTCAGGGAAGGTGACTCCGTACAGCTTTTATGAGGTGAGTATTAACTTGTTATCTTCTCGTGATTTTCTTCTTTAAACTGTGATGTTTTTTTCTTTTTTCTCCCTTGGTTGTTAAACCTTCGCCTTATAATGGGATATGGAGAGAAAGAGTTATCTGTTTTCCTCTATCCTTATCTCTACTTGTATTTATCTCTCTTAGTTGTATACTTAAATTCTACTAGGGCTGTCTTATCTAGATACCTAGTTGATTGTAACTAAAACACTCCATGCAGCTCTGAAAATCGTTGGATGATGCATTTACCGTTCCTAGACAAACATTATATACGATTGAACGGAGCAAAGCCTTGATGTGACATGGCAAAGTCATACTCATATTGTGATTTGTGAAACTGATGGTCGCTGAATTTTCATACCGTTAATTTATTTGTTGGGTCACAGGTTGGACTAGGCTTATAATGATGGAAATTTTGTGCTTGTGTAAAATATTTGGGGACTCCATTGATGGTTTGAGGGTGCTTGGCATTTGGATGATCGATCGTATAACAGTCCTTGTAAATTTGGAGAACCAAACCGAATTTGCTAGGCACTCTCCGATGAGAAGATCATGGTTTCAGCATTTTCCATTTGTTGGACAGGTGCTATAAAAATTTTGAACTTTGTTTAGCCATCACGTGAGCAAGCAAGCGGTTTTGGACATGACATGGTTGTTGGGAAAGTCTGTGGCAATAGAGAAGAATCAATGGCAAAGTGTTCTAGGAAAGTTGCTGCTAAGGGTTGCCAAATTACTATTATGATGTCGAAAGCTTTGTAGATTTGTATTTGGTAGGTACAAAAGAGACATCGCCATAGTAGCTGTTATCAAGGTTCTGTTCTTTTCTTTTTCCAAGTTTTTTCTACCTTTACTTTTTTTTTTGTCAATTTCTATTTGTGGAAATAATGCAATTCCCATTCATTTTGAACTAGACGGTTAATCTCCCTATAATCTTTACTCCCTCTACCTATATAGAAATTATTTCTCTAAGGTGTTACCTAAGCTAAAGTCTGTAACTGCATTAGAATTCAGTGAGACCAGTTTATGAGATTGTAAGGCTGATTGTGCCTCTGCAACCATCAAATTAACATTCAGCCAGAGACAACTATCTTATTTGCTTTCATTTGATTGGAACTCAATTTGTATATGATCACCTATGGTCCAAATGTGGGCAATGGGTTTGGCTACTCTATAATTCCATGAGATTTTTACAAAAATGGAAAAAAGTGCCTAAATATTTACACCAAAGTACTGTTTCTTAAAGTTTAAAAAAAAAAAATAGAAAAACCACTAAAATATTTTTTAAAAATTGCAAAAGCACTAAAAATGTTACAAAAATAATAAAACTCAATGTTTATTAAAAGTTATCTGGTAAATTTTTGAAACTAAATTTAGAGTTATGTAAAGTTTATTTAATATTTACTTGATATTCAATTAAGATTTATCTAAAATTTATTTGAAATTTGTCAAAAAAAATTAATAAAAATTAAAATTATACAAACTAAATAAGTTGAAATTATCTACTGTTTATCCAGATTTACTATATAATTAATGAAAATTGAAATTATCCAAAATTTACTAAAGATTTGTCGAACATATATCTAAAATTTGTCAAATATTTATTAAAAATTTATTAAAGTTTACAAAATAATATTAATTAAGTTAATTAAATATAAATTTATAGATTTCCTTTTATCCAAAATTTACTTTGATAATTAAGTTAATTAAATATAGATTTATATATTTCATTTAATAATTAAATTAATTAAATAATAATTAAAAATAAATAAATATATAAAGATAAGTGGTGGTTATATAAATTAATAAAATTCTTAATTCATATTTAAAAAATAGAAAAATATAATTTTCTTTCTCAGTTGTGCACAAACTAATGCTAAATATACAATAGCTTTTATATTTGAAAAGAAAACTATTAAAAATTGATTAAAAAAAAAAAAATGGTGGCAATCGGTGATATTTTCTCCAATTCCATTTCCTTTCTATTTGTGAAAGCCAATTTCCAATTGGTAGGTATTCTAAATTAAAAAGGAAAAAAAATCAATGGCGTTGCTTCTATTTCATGTGGTCACTATTAGTGGTGCAATAGGAGGAACTCGAGGCATTGGTGTGTTCCAACTTCCAATATCAACCCCCTTTGTACTCAGTTTCACACTAGGCCATTATTCTCTACCCTATCTCTTTCTTAAATTAAAATTTGAGGAATTTTCGTCCTCTACCATTTTTTTTATTGTTTTTTTTTCAATATTACCAATAGTTTTTTTTTTTTTTTTTTTCATATGTACTCATTTTTTTAATTATATCTTTTTTTCTTCTCTTTTTCTATTTTGTATTGCGACTGTTTTTTCTTGACAGCCTTTATACCATTTTCGTCTCAGGTATACTGATTTGATTGTCCCAGCCTTTTCATCTTTTTCGAGATCCACTATTGCAAACTTTCTCTTGTTTCCGATTTGGTTTTCTTTGATCTCGTTGTTCTTCTCCCTTCTATCTCTTCTGCTTCTTTGAAGAAGAGAAAAACTACCATTGAGATTCATGATGATGCTACAATTATTTTTACTCTAAGTTCAATGAATTCATCATGTTACTCTAAGAGAAAACTTTGAGATTGAATTTGTTTTTTTTTTTTTTGAGTTTTTGTCTATGTTATTGATTTGTTTTTTATTTTTTTGGTAAAACTCACTAAGATATTCTCAAAATATCCTTAAGGTATATCGAAGTATTTCCAAGGTATCCCCAAGATATACCCAAGGTATACCAGACTTTATGGCTTTTGTTCACAACTGTTTTAGTCTAAATTATCTCCAAGATTACCCAATGTATGTTTAATGTATACTAGACTTTATTGCCTTTGTTCACAACTATTTTAGGCTAAAGTATCCCAAGATATACCCAAAGTATATCGAACTTTATAGCCTTCGTTCACAACTATTTTAAACTCAATGTATCTCCAATATATACCAAAGGTATACCCAAGATATAGTGGACTTCATAACCTTTGTTCAAAACTATTTTAGGTCCAAAATATTCCTAAAATATACCTAAGGTATGCCTAAGTTATACTAAACTTTATAGCCTTTGTTCACATAACTATTTTAGGTCCAAAATATCCCTAAGATATGACCAAAGTATACCAGGAATTATCTTATGTTCTGCTAAGTACTTTAGGTCGAAGGTATAACCGAGATATACCCAATGTATACAGAAGGTGTTAATGTAATTGTAGAAAATATTTTTCTGTAAAATTGAAAAAAACATTGATGGAAGGTAAAATTGTAATTATTATTTATTTTTTTGTATATATGAAAAATTCCCTTAAAATTTCTCCCTAGCTCTTTATGATATTGGCTCATATGCTTTGATGTTTCTATTCAATTATTTACTTTGTCTTTTGCATTCCAAAAAAGAAATAAAACTTTGTTTTTCTCTTTGCTACTTGATTTTAGTTTTGAGATATTGTTCTAAAGAGGAAAAAAAAAGGATTTTAATTTTCACTTCGTACCAAACCCATTTGATTGAGAATTTATACCATCAACAATCTATTTAACACTTTCAAATGCACTTTGTTTTCATTCATAGTTTCTGTATTTTTATTTTTACTGTTTTTTCTTTTTTTTCCAATATTATATTTTATTGTGTATTTATTACATTTTTCATTTAATTAAAACATAAGATGATCATTTTTCACATTTTAAATATGGATTAAGAATTTTATTAACGTACATGTCCACTATTTGTCTTTATACATATATTTATTTATTTTTAATCATTATTTAATTAACTTAATTAGTAAAAAAAATATATAAACTTGAATTTAATTAACTTAATTACTAAAGTAAACATTAGACAAACTTTAATTACAAAAAAAAATATGTAAAGTTGTATTTAATTAACTTAATTAAGATTATTTACTTTGGTAAACTTTGGGAAGATTTTTAATAATTTTTAGTTGATAGATTGACATGATGTTGGGTAAGCCTTGAATAAACTGATATGTTATATTTGTTATAGTTTTATAGGTATTTTTAGTTGTTTAGTTTTCTTGTTGTTATGTGATTTTTGGGTAAATTTGATATTTAATTGTATTTTGGTATTTTTAGGTTTTGAATGGTGGAAAGGAGCATGAGAGACATATTTTGATAGTTGATTTGAGTTGTAAAGGTGTTTTGGGCAATAATGAATTCCATTTGAAGTGTTGAGGAAGCAATAAGAAATGATTTGTGGAAAAAAGTTTATCGCGACATCGTGACAGCCATTGCATACACGCGATGCCTGGATAGGAGAAGTCAGCAGCAATTTGTCACGAGCGCAGTGACTAGGACATTGCAGATCACGCGCATAGCTGCCCAAACTCGACTTTTATTAATTCTTTTAAGATTTTTCACTCCTATAAAAGGAAATAACACATATTAGGAGTTATACTTAGTTTATGACTTAAAGATTTGCCTTTTTATTTATCTCTTTCTCTTAGATTCAAGGGATGGACATTCTAGGGTTTTTCAATCTTCTTCTTCTCCTTAAATTTTCTGCATACATAGGAGATTTCTTAGTGGGTACATTCATATTCCAGCAGACTTATTGCCAGTGGAAGGAAGTACTTTTGCTCTTAAATATTGACTTGAACTTGAAGGATTGAATATCACTAACATCCAATTTCTAAATTTGAAGATTCAATGGAGCATCATAACTTTTCTTCTTCTTAATTTCTGCTGCTATTCTAGTTTGATTATGGATGTTACATTGACTTATTTAGTATTCATGTTAGGCTAAATTCTTTTTTGATACTTAGTTAGCAATCCCAATTTGGTAATAAACTATTATTATTTTATCTAATGAATTATTATTTTCATTTCAATTCAATTGCTCTTTATTAATTTATAGTTTAATGATTGATTGACCACCAATAATTAAATTAGAAATGAACATGTTAGAGTTTGATTATTAGACACATTATCTTTAATCTAACTTAAAAATTGGATTGAACATTAGTTAATTAATTGGTTTGATTAGCTAATGCATAATGTGATCGCCATGAAATATTAATTCTATAATTTTAACGCTTTGGAGGGAAATACAAAATTGAGGGAGCGAAACCAAGTAACTATTTTATCCATTGATTTTATTTATTAATTTAATTTACAATTTAATTTATAGTTTAATTAATTTAATTCTTAATCAAAATCAAATCAAATAGATTAGTGTATTTATGTTGCATTTCGTGCTTGTTGGTAATTAAACAAATTAAGAATTTAAGTTAGTGATTCCTTATGAGATCGACTCCGGGAGGACACTTGCCATCCTATGATTGACTCATACACTTGCAAGTTAAACTTTGAGTTGAGATTATAAATATTGAGTAAATATTAAATAAATTTTAGGTAAACTTTACGTAATTTTAATTTTGATAAAATTTCTTATAACATTAAGTAAATTGGAAGTATAATTTGAATAAACCTTAAATAAACTTTTTGTAACTTTAATTTTCATTAATTTTATGATAAATTTTGGGTAAATTTTATGTAACTTCAACTTTCATTAATTTTGTGGTAAATTTTAAGTAAATATCGGATAAATCTTGGGATAAGTTTTGAATAAATCTTTTGTAACTTTACTTTTTTAGTAAATATTGTGTAATTTTTTAGTAAAACTTGGTAAATGTTGAGTAAACTTTATATAACTTCAACTTTCATTAATTTTCTTGTAAATATTGGGTATAACTTAAGTAAATCTTTGATAAATTTTGTGTAACTTCAACTTTTATTAATTTTTTTATAAACATTTGATATAATTTAAGTAAATATTGAGTAAATTTTTTATAATTCTATAGTAAACCTTTTGTAAATTTTGAATAAACCTTAGACATATTTTGGGTAATTCTTTGGTAAATTTTGGTAAATATTGAGTAAATCTTGCGTAATTTCAATTTTCATTAATTTTCTGGTAAAGATTGGGTAAATTCTAATTATAACTTGAATAAAATTTAAATAAATATTTGATAAAATTTTTGTAATTTTAATTTTTATTAATTTTGCGATAAATTTCAGGTAAACCTTAATTTTCTGTAGTTTTGAAAAAAATTATGTGTGGACAGTATTTTTGAAAAATCTTTTGAGAGATAATATTTTTATAAATATTTACCCGTTTTTTTTTATTTTTGTAAAATTTCCTTTTTATTATACATGTTTAATGAAAAAAACGTGTCTCTTCACCGAGAAATCTATTTTTTTTATATTAAAAATATATGATGAGAAGTATATAAAAAAAAATGGCTCCACGTTGGGAAAATTTATCCTAAGAGCAATTCACGAAAATAAATGTAATAAAGTGAATAAAAATCCAATTTATATAAGATTATAACTATATACACTTGAAGAAGATGAATGCAATTTTAATAATATAATAAATAACTTACTCGAAAAATTAATGGCTGATTTTCATAGTTTTAAGAACTGTTAGAAAAAATTTATTATATTAGATGAATATATGTATTTATGAGCTAAATCTATAATTAAATATATTGTAAAATACAAAACTGATTATAAAAAAATATTTTTTATATCTATGAGAGTGTGGATGAGATGATGTGAATTTTTTATAACTTAATCAAATATTTCGAATTCGAATACTGGATATATAGCAACTATCTTAAAACTCATAAAATTATATTTTGCTGCTTTTGAAATTTTACCTGAGACAAATATAATTAGTATTAGTTTGTAGTTTTAATTGACTAGCAGAACATTCCTATGGTCTAGTTATTTATTTGATTTATAGGTGGATTTAGTTTAGATAATAATTTCCTTTTATTTTCTTATCACTTCGGCCTCGTGAATTCCTCTCACTAAATAAGATTTAAATTTACTTTTTAATTTTTCCTCAAAAATTTTAGTTTTTATCTTTTCCATAATTTACCGAAAAAAATATTTCTTTTTATGACGTGACATCAATATTGTACAGAATATAATGCTTTAAAAAGCATCAAATATTCGCATAAAAAAGAAACTACAAATTACAATTATTTTAGTGAATTTTATAAAATAAAAATTGAGATAATTTTATATTACAAATAATTTTAATTTATATAATTAATAAAAAAAAATATAAATTACAATTATTAAAATAAATTTTATCAATAATATTTTAATTATATAAATTATAACAATTCAATTTTTTTAAATTATTTTAATTATAAAATAAAATTTTTGAGTTACAAATAATTTTAATTCACTAACTGCATTCTTTTGTACACAGAAATTGATAAGAAATGGTGAGGTTAGGATGTATATTGTTCAGGAGTTATGTCCATTCTTGAAGAGACAACAATTACTTGCAGTGAATGAGAAGAAAGAAAGAATAAGAGCTATTGGATACTTCTTCCACATAATGTGGGCATGCAAACATTGAAACAAATTCTTGTTATTCAATAATGATAGTGATAAGGTTGTCCACAAATGTCACTTTATTAAAATTTAATTTTTTTTATAATTAATATTTTTTAATTATTATAAAATAATAACAAATATTTTATAAATTTTATAGTTGGACACTAATTTTCAATTTTTATGTTAATATATTACCTATATTAAATTTATACTTTCGTAAAAATATATTTAAAATGGAGACTATTAAATACATTATTTTATTTTTATAATTTTGAAAAATATTGATATTTAATTATATTTTTATGTAGGTATAAATTTAATATAGATAATAAAAAGATATTACAATATTCATTAAATGTGTGTGGTACCAATTTAATAATTAAAAAATTTGTTACTTGTGCGATTGGCCCGTTGTCCTGCTATGACCTGACTTGCCATTATTGCTCTGTAAAACGCAGTAAGATCAAAACATCAACTGTCGACTATTTAGTTGCCATAGAAAGATGGAGAAAACGCCAAGACCCACGAGCACTTAGGCATTTGTGGCCACACCCTAACCATAAAAGTGAAAATGGCCTGCACAGAAGCGGCAAAAAGGACAAACCAAACCTCAGTGAAAGAGGTAAAAATCATAGCTTCTTACATTTGTTGCTGGAATGCAAAACCTTCTGAGTTTCAGTTCTTGCTTTTGTTTTGTAAACTATTCCTTCTTGTTATCAGTTGCATCACCTCCATAACTTTATTCCTGGCCATTGAGTTTCTTTCTGGCATTTCATTGTCACAAATCACTACTTTAGAAATACGTGTTCAGAAATTATGCACCTCACTTGGCTTTCTGGGTTTGCTTCAAAATTATATACATTTTTTTTTTGTTTTTATTTGTTTTAATATTATGGCAAGTAGCGCATGAAGGGCGTGTATATTTCAGTTGGAGTGGTTTAGGGGACATTCTAAGCGTATGGTGTGTATTTGTTGCTATTTGAAGTTTTCTGCTGCTTGGTATTTTGAAAGGGGTTCTAATAGATTCAAGTGGTGAATCTAGCTAAAGGGTCTAAATTTGAAGGGAAAAAAATAGGTGTTTGTAGTTGTTTAGGTTTTACTGTTAGAGGGTCCTAAATGCTGCTGAGTGGTTGAGGAATGTCCAGTGAACCTTGGAACTTGTTTATAAGTTAGCGTGAGAGGTTTCTGGTTCTGTAATGTTCTACCCAATTTGTGAGTTTGAATCCCTTTTCAAATACTTGAAAGTTAACAAGGTTCTGAGTTTCTTCAAAGTTGCTTAATACTTGGAAGCAGTTTTAAGTTGTTCTCTTAGGAACTCATAGAAGGTTTCTGCCATTGCCAATACGGACCATGGCATCAGTTTTTCCTTTCCGGGTGTCTCCTTACATTTTGACAAATTCAGAATTTACGCAATTTCGAGTGAGAGTGCATAATTCAGGTGGTAGTGATTCAACAGCCCTATCATCTGATTCAGTTAGAGTAAATGGAACTTCTTTCGTTGAAGAAAAAGAGAAGAATGGAGCTCTCATTAATGGAGGCACTGTGGAGAAAGAGGAGAGTAAAGTTTTGATTGGAGGAAACGGGAGATTAAAGTCAAGAGTAGAGAGGAAATGGGTTAAAGATGTTGTTTCAGAAGATTTGGAAGTGTTGTGGGATGATGGTTATGGGACCAAGACAGTGAAGGATTATCTTGAAGAATCCAGAGAGCTAATTAAGCCTGATGGTGGGCCACCTCGGTGGTTTTGCCCTGTTGAGTGCGGGAAACCTTTGAAAAACTCTCCAGTTCTTCTGTTTTTACCTGGTAATTGTTGTTCCATTATGATAAGCTATAAGTTGAAATTTCGGAGGAACATTTTAATAGAAAGGGGAAGTTATAAATTAATGGGATTTTGGCTTCCTCCAAGTTATTTGATTAGTTTTGATGGATTCAATTTTTAAAATTGCGTATTTAAGAATTTTCCTTTTGGCGTTGGTATGCAGGGCTTGATGGTGTTGGCTTGGGACTTACTTTGCACCATAAAGCACTTGGGAAGTAAGTTCTTATTGTTTCAATCAAGTATTTATATACATTTCCCTATAATCAACTCCTTGCTTCGAAATGTGACAGCAAAAATTGTGTAAATCACGTTTTATAGGATATTGAAATAGGTGTCTGCAGTTCTGTAAAATTTTGCTTCTGGACTGAGACAACTGCTACAGAAATAATTGCTGATTTGCCTTGACAATCTATTTGCCAGTTGAGAATTCACATTAATGATCACTCTGCATGCGACTTTTTTTTTTTTTGAAAAAAAAACTGTTTGATGTGCATCAATTCTATTCATTGATGCTCTATGGCAAGGGACATGATTGAACCAATGCGTCAACTGTCAAGTGGATGCATTTCTTTTGCTTTTTGTTGTCATCCTTATAATTCTTTTGCGATGTATTAATTTGGTCATGTGATTTATAGTCATCATTAGATACTATTTGCATATGCTTTCCTAGTTACAAAAAACTGCTTGAGAATCTCCATTCTTCCATTGTCATGCTGCATGTTGCTTGATAGCTGATATTGATTCTTATAATTTTTGGCAAACGCAGGGTGTTTGAGGTTTGGTGCCTTCATATTCCAGTGTATGACAGAACACCATTTGAAGGTCTTACACTTTGAAAACCCGCAGACTTATTCGGTTACTTTTTTGTATTACTAAGCAAATTGATTTATGCTGATGATTCAACAAGATGATATTTTGAGTTGAAATGGTGTCTCTTTCTATGAAGAGAGAAAGAAGAGAAAATTTTTGCTTACCGGTAACTTAACGTGATACTATATATTGAAGGTTTGGTGAAATTTGTTGAAGAAACTGTGAGACTCAACCATGCCTCATGCCCAAGCAAACCAATTTATTTAGTGGGGGATTCCTTTGGAGGATGTCTAGCACTTGCTGTTGCTGCACGTAATCCTAAAATTGACCTTATAGTAATACTAGCCAATCCAGGTTAGTTGCCCAATAAGCAAATACTTTTCTCATATATATATATATATATATATATATTTGACGGCTTCTTGATTGGATTTCCAAGTTAGTCTGACGTCATAGCCTTTTATTTTAGCTACATCATTTGGCAGGTCACAGCTACAGCCCTTGCTTCCTGTTTTGGAGGGTTTGCCTGAAGGATTACATAATGCAGTTCCTTATCTTCTTTCCTGTGTAATGGGTACATGATCTGTTGCTTTGTGTTGTTATGCTTGTTTATATTTTTTCTTTTAAGATATGATTTAATTTTACTGCTTCTCAATTTTGACATAAAGACAAACTTTAGAAGAGCCTATCTTGATCCTTGGTTATAGCGATGCCTCTACCTTCTTCTGCACCTTGACTTTTGTGAAAGCAATTAGCATAAAAATGATTGCCTTTTTCCTCTGGTCCATAACTTGTATCTGTGCTGAATTTCTTGAACCTAGACTGTGTATGAGTTAATAACTTTATTGCTTGATCAATTCTCTTGAAAATTCAAATTTCTATATTTTACTTTCTTCCAACTCCGTAGAGTTCATGACAGTTGAGATTATGAGATGCATCATAATCATATTTGACTTTCAGCAAACTCTGCAAACATTTAGAACATCTCCAGGGAGATATCCCAAAGAGCTTTAACATCTTACTGCAATTTTTTGCAGTTTTCAAATGGCTTTGATCTCCAATTTATAGGAAAAAGCAACTATGCTTTTCCTTTTGAAAATTGCTTAGTTGCTAATTTTTCTTTTATTACACCAGGTAATCCATTGAAGATGGCAATGGCTGATGTCGAATTTAGGCTTCCTCCCAGATTAAAAATTGAACAACTGTCGGCCAATCTTACTGGGTTTCTACCACATCTTTCTGTAAGGAATTAAGGCAGCACTGCCTGCCTTTGCATCAGTTCTTTTGTTCTGTTTTCTCTTTTATTGTGTTGCATCTCTTTTTATACTGTTCACTCCCATTTGCTAACTTCTGGACAGATAAATGTTTCAGATGGCAGCTGTAGTATGGGAATAGAGATCTCGATACATAGTTATCTGAATTCACACCATGTTGCTATTTCCCTTTCCCTTGAGAACTATGGTTGATACTTGATAGTCTTTGTAGATGTTATTTTCAAAGTAATATGTAGTCTTCAATGGTGGTATTTATAAAGATGTAAACCATATACCTAATGTGGCTGTCAATGATAGGATTCTAAAACCTTTTTTAAGAGGAGAAGCCTTGTGTTGTGTGTGAGAAAAGACTCTTCTCGGCTGAAAATTTTATATACGAGGGGCCTGTATCGATTGTTAGACTGGGAATGGGAAGGACAATTCCACCTTTGTGGTGTAATACTAATGTTATAAACTCTCATTAGCACTTTTGCTGTTTTGCATGACCAAAGTACAAAATATGAATTAATAAACGCCACTCTACTTCCTAGTACTTTGGGCTCAGTTCATAATATCTGAGTTTTTTTTTTCAGTTGCGCTTTTTTGGAGGGATTTTTTTGTCTAAAACTCTAGCGTTTATCTTTTAAGATTAGATGACATGCAAGGAGTGGTTCTTGAGCACAAGTCATTAAGCCTCCTAAGCTTTGTATAACTTACAATAGTTGATCTAATGCCGTTTGTTAAGTGGCCTAAGTTCAATTTTCAGTAACATGTTACCATTACAAACATCAGAACAAGTGGAAATGCACACTACATACGTAGGACATGTGATTTGTCCCTTATTTTATTCAAAGACTAGGACCTATATTTGGTGTGATGTGAAATTAGTTGATTTTTATTGTGCGTTCTGATTATTTCCATTCTATTTATCTGTTCAAATACTATTCTTAGGGCTATCCACAGACACTAATATGTTTGTTTTTAGGGTTTAACTGATATCATTCCAAGGGAAACTCTTAATTGGAAGTTGAAACTGCTCAAGTCAGCAGCTGGTTATGCCAATTCCCGCCTTCATGCTGTAAAAGCAGAAGTGCTACTGCTTGCTAGGTCTGCATTCTCCCTTCAATATTACTATTTCTCCTTTAATTTATCTATCTAATGATTTTTTTATAGGTATTGGACATTGGCAAGTTGTTCTACTTCTTTCTATGTCATGATTCGATCACTGATCATGTTGTATCTCTAGTTATTATGATAAGATTGCATGTTTCCGAGTTTTGTTGTGGAAGGAAATGCATTAGATCAGGAAAATTTACACAGGTGATAATTACTTCTATAAGGACATCAGCGCAGGTAGTATTCTAGTGAAACATGCGATTATTTAAATCAGGATTACATGTTTACACCTTGCAGAAAAATAATGCTTAAAAATTTCATTGCATGCTTGATTTTTGTTAAATACTGTATGCAGCTGACATTAGAATTGGTAAAGATTTATATAAAGTGAAAATTTGATGATGGTAATTGTTGGGTTTATCAGACATATCAAACGCAACAAAAATTAAAATTTTATAAATACGAACACAAGGAATCATCCTATGTAGCTATCATTAATTAACCCTAACTAGGTTGAAGATAATTACCTTTTCAAATAAAAGACTTCTTCCTTGGAATTCAACTTACTGGGTTGTCGCAAGCCACAATAATCATCTGTTGGATTACCTCTAATGGAATTCCATGCAAAGGCACGAAGATGAAAACCTTGAAACCTATAGGTTGATTACAATCTCTTGTGCTAGAAAGAGAGAATAATCTTTGAGAGAGAGGAAGAATGAACTCTTTCTGTTCTTCAACACATAAATAATCCTAGAAAAGAACTATTTATAGTCCATGAATGGTTAGAATTCGAAACCCGCGCTCATAGAGTTCTAATCATATTAGGTCTATTTAACTAACGAGTTTCGTGATCGTGAAACCATTTTTGCGCTCGTGAAATGCTCTTTATCAAGAGGTTCCTAATCGTGAAACACCTATTTCCAATCGGGACCTAGTGTGGTTTTAGTCCAGTAAGTTTTCCCAACGCGAGCTAGACTTTCCCGCTCGTGACATAAGCGCTCTCGTGAAACAACTATTTGTGATTGCGAAACATTTCATGCTTGCACTTTTGTCTGGACTCGGTTTTTCTCTCCTGACTTTAGATCCAATCTAAAAGCCCATTTCACTTCTTTTGTGCACCTTCAATACGTGTGATCTATTAGGTTCCCAGTTATGTTGGCCACTCAGATCAACACTTGATCTTGAGCAAGTCATAAGCGGTATCTAGCAACACATCATAACCCCTAATTGACTGAAAAATCAGTGGTCTTACGACAAACCTTTTCATAGATAATTATTTGTGCAGTTTGTTCATTCCTTTCACTATACCCCACTCGATTTAGAGCATGGTCAAAGTGTCAGTTCCCACTAGATTGACTACATCACATCTAGTCCGAGTGATGTTAGTTCTTGTCATTGAGATTCATTACGCTAAAAGATATATCTTTAAAGACTTTTTTCAAGACATTTCCACTTTGACCAAAATTTCCTGAGTAATGATCTCGACAAGAGGTCATGAATATACTTTCCTTCTAACAGGAGCTATGAATTCTTTATTGGCTATCCAACTACCTTCGAATACTTCAAGTTGTACCCAATCACTACCCCATGAACGACCTCTCTTAAGGTAAATAAGGAATGGAGTCAAAGCACATAATCAATATCTAAGATAACTTTAAGTACCTCAAGTCCATTGATAGTTGCACCATTGCTATGATGAGATTATCATTGATGTATGTATAGAAGATCCATATGATGATCTCATAACAGGTATCCAATGTACTTAACTATTCTAGCAAATATCTATATGTTAACTCTAAATATCTCATATTACTGATTATGAGAACTACTGTTTGATTCAATCAAATAATATAACATGTGCTAGTCTACCTGAATCAAAAGTGTCATGTCTCATTAATCCTATAACTAGGAATAGTTTAGATATAAACATAATTATACATGATAGGAATCTTACATCATGATCTCATCATGATTTCTTTCATACAATGTTTTATATCAAGGATTTTCATTGATTAATTTAAAATCTAATCAATTCATATTAAATGAACATCAATGTCATGAAATATGCATTTTATTCATATAAATAAAATTGTACAAATAGTGCTAAAGGTGATTGCCTTTAGAGCACCCCTCTAACAGTCTATTCATTGTAGTGGCGATGATCATATGCTTCCTAGTAGAGATGAAGCTGAGCGTCTTCAAAGTTCATTGCAAAATTGCACAGTTCGTCACTTCAAAGACAATGGACATACACTTTTAATGGTAGGTCAGAAAGAGCATGTAATGCCGTTGTGTGCATATGGCTGTCTTTGAGGTTGCAGTCCAGTTTTCTAGATTCCTTTTAAGCACTTTCAATCAGTAGAGCTTATAGTCATATCAAAATTTTGCTTGGACTTTAAGGTTCTTGAGGTTAGCTGCTTTTTTCTTGTTTTTTTTTTTTCCCTCTTTAATACAATACTCTTTGATGGCACAGGAAGAAGGCATTAGTTTGCTCACTGTTATTAAAGGTACAGGCAAATACCGTCGTTCAAGGAGGCATGATTTTGTCTCGGACTTCGTGCCCCCTAGCATGTCAGAACTCAATTGTGCCTCTGATGAATTATCTGGGTAATTCAGCAGATTTATTACGTCTAATCTATAAATGGACAGTTTGGGGATGCAACTTGATCTGGCTTGCCAAGATGTATGATTAACACGTAACTTTGTGTTTCAAATGAGATTCCTCATCTTATACCTGAACAAAGCCCCTTCAATCTTCACTCCTCACCCTCCCTTCCTTCAAAATGTTATTATATTAAAGTTAAAATTTCCTTTAATATTCCGCATGCTGATGTTCTGTTTGACAGATACTTTCTCCCATTCGCAAACAAATAAGAACTCAAGCTGTCAGCAAGCATGTTCATGTTTGAATGTTCTTCGTCAGATTATGGATTGTGGTTAACTCTGTAATACCTTTGTTCAAATTAGCTTGTTTCTTCCATTCGGGCCTCATCTTCATGACATGCAGGCTAGCTTGTTCAAGTTGCATCCAACCTCATAAATTTATCTATCCCAGGCTCAGGCTAAAAACGAAATCATACACATTTTAGGTTATTGAGGTTTGCTACCAGTTCTGCTATGTTCTCAACTCTGGCTGATGGAAGGATAGTGAGAGGTCTTGCTGGGGTTCCAAATGAAGGTCCTGTGATATTAGTTGGCTACCATATGCTGATGGGAATTGAAATTTATTCCCTTGCTGAAGAAATTTTGAGACAGAAGAATATTCTAATTCGTGGCATAGCACATCCACAACTATTTCATGGGAGGTTTGGGGGTTCATCATCGAAATTTTCTCTTGCTGATTGGATGCAAGTAATGGGTGCAGTTCCTGTAACTGCAAGCAATCTTTTCAAGTTGCTTTCGACAAAATCACATGTGCTTCTTTATCCTGGAGGCGCAAGAGAGGCTTTGCATTACAAGGTATGCCATCCTTTTTTCATTCATTTCAACATGTTTTCTGTGAAAGCTAAAATCATAGATATATACTCTTTCCTATTGTTTTTCCTAATCACATTAAAAGTGATGTTATAAAAAGTTGGATGAAGGAAAAATATCAGAATTTGTAGAATTTTTGCCCGATCTAAAATTGAATTATGTATAGCCTTTTCATATCTCTGGTCCTTTCTCCCTTTTGCTTTCAAATGATAGTTGCTTTTATATTTTTCAAGACCTTTTTGCTCCTCCTAGTTTTAACAACTCTGTGATTTCCAGGGGGAAGAGTATAAATTATTCTGGCCTGATCAACCAGAATTTGTGAGGATGGCTGCTAAGTTTGGGGCCACCATAGTACCTTTTGGTTCTGTTGGAGAAGATGATATAGTAGAAGTGAGTTCCTTCTTCATTTCGTGAGAAATATGTTATTTCAATGCTAGATCCTATCCTTGATGATGCACATGTTTTTGTTTGATTTGGATGTACCATGTCATCCAATACAAAGCATCCTTTGTTTCCTTTCTATTTCTTTCAATTATAGTCAGATAAAAATTTATTGTAGTTTATTTCAATGGTTAAATTCAATCCCCAAAATTAGAAGGAAGGAAAATTTTATTTATTGATTGATTTTGTGGCTCTATATCACCATATTTGTTGCCTAAAATTTCTCAGTGGCATGATTGAGGATTTCCTGATACTTTATCTCTTTATATTCTGTTGACATGCCATTTCCCCTCTATGCTACAAAGGATTGAACACAAAATTCCTCTTGCTGTTTCTGAACTTGAGTTGCAATTATCTTGTACTTAACCTTTTATTGGTTGTGGCAGTTGGCTCTTGATTATCATGACCTAATGAAAATTCCTGTGGTCAATGACTTGATTAGAGATTTCAGTCGTGATGCTGTAAGAGTCAGGTAATTATGTGCTTGCTTTCTACAAAAGAAAAACCACATTAGCTTACGATTTTGGCTACTTTTATACAGTGTTTAAGATTTTAGCTTCTTTTATAGTCTGTGTTGACAAAGATATTGGTCTTGATCATAGGGACGAGAGTCAAGGAGAGGTTGGCAACCAAGAACTGTTTATCCCTGGGCTTTTGCCAAAGATACCTGGCCGCTTCTATTTTCTGTTTGGGAAGCCCATAGAAACAAAGGGGAAAGAAGAGCTACTGCGAGACAAAGATTATGCAAATGAGATGTATTTGCAGGTAAAATCCCAAGTGAGACGCAATATAGACTACCTACTGAAGAAGCGAGAGAAGGATCCTTACAGGAGTGTCTTTGATAGAACTTTATATCGTGCATTATATTCTTCGTCGTCTGATATTCCGGCATTTGATCCTTGAAAAATGACGAGGCAGGGAAGTTGCTTCTCTTACAAGCTCGACAACCACCCGTTTGCCTGAAACTGAATTGTATACAAATTGAAAGTATATAAGTGAAAAATCTAGTGTGCTTTGTTAGGTCCTCATTTCTAGCAATACTGTGCATTTCTTCTTCTTTTAATTAAATTTACTGTACAATTCTGATAGTTTTTGAGTAAAAAGGACAAGGCATTTACTAGCATCTATGAAGATGCAAAAGCGTACTAGCTTAATTCTCACTTCCAGGAAATGATCTATAATATGGTACATATCATTTGAACTGCATAATATAAGTACGTCATTGCTTCTGGAATCAACCGTGAACTGAGAGTATTAATTCTGAACATGAGTTTGGATTCAACTTGGTCCTTCCCTGCAACTGGGCAAATTGTAATCATAAGCATCATATACAAGCATAAAAAGATGGTAAGTTGGAGCAGTGGTACACAAATGGGGAAACATTATCATTCATATATGACAAGTAATTTCTCAGAAAAGAAACAAGAGCAGGATTTACTGGAATTCTTGAATTTTTCATCGAGTTATTATCCGAAGCTACCCTGCTTACAAAAATACAGTGTCTTAAGTAAAAAGTTCAGGTTTGTGCTTAATCCTTCGCTTCCAATTATGTAGCCACTGAACCAGTTAAAGATATCTGCGATCCATTATGATTGCAGGTGGATCATAGTACTATAGGTTGAGGGAAAGAATATGGATCTGTGATCAGGTGTCAACTTTAGGATTTCTGCTCTAAATTTTGGCCCATAAATTCTATCCTTGCTACTTTTTGTAGGTTCAAAGGAATGAGAAAAGGAGTAAAATTTCTAACCATTATATAATTGATGTTGCCGTGCTGGGAGCACGATCAGGAAATCATGAAAGGTGATTCTCACAAGCTGAAGATATTGGGAAGATTATTTTTTGTGGAATACAGAGACTACAACAAAGCAGGGGAACTTAATGGTCTAACAAGTAATGGAGGTCACAATCTAGAATAAGGATAACATGATGATTCTAAAAACTTTAAATTCAACGGTAGAGGTAAAATGGCATCAATATTTGGGTGGGCAACTTTACTTTCTTGATGTGAGACAACGCTGAAAGTCAGCTGAAGAGTCTTAATACGAAAGCCAGAGGTGAGAGAGACTCTTTAAGTTCTTAAGAAAGATGGAAACTGAAAACAATAGCAAATTTATAGGTAAATATTATCTCTAATTCTCCGTAGATGTTCAGTGCAAGCCAGACTCACCTAATTTTTAACCTGGAGCTGAAGTTTTGGTGCCTCACATTCAAATAAGGAAGTCCTTGTCTTGTTCAAACGCCATTCTTTTTTTTTTTTTTTTTGCCTGGTTGATCGATCTTTTAGGTACTAGATTTTATTCTCTTGCCCTTTAACTTTTCTCCTTTATAAATATATTCCTTACAGCGGGCATCATATATTCTGAAAAATTGAATCTATCAAAAATGTGTTTGACATCTCGAGGGAAGTAATGCCATAATCCCTGACAAGTGACAACACCATACAGAACCATATTCTATATGGAAATTCAAAGCAACCTCAAGTGCAGAAGGCAGCGCATGTTCCTTTTATGTGAAACAGAGTTGAATCTACATCATCTCTTTGGACGGTAGGTGACTTCAATTTTTCTATATAAGAATAAGTATTAGCACCATTCATAACCAAGAAAAGGAAGTTCTAGAGTTCTTCTGAGGAAAAAAGCTTCAGCTCCAAGCAAAGTGATGGCTGGCTATAGTTATCCCTTCAGAAGTTCTTCTGCCTATAGTTCACCGCCAACTGATGATTGGAGCAGTACAAGCTATGCCTCCGATCATGTGTGTAGGCCAGTCATCATTGATGCTGAGGGAAGGAAAAGGCCAATTGTTTCCTTTAGTCCAAACCAGAACTCAGAATACTATGTCACAAGAACAGAAACAGTTGTTAAAGAACATGTTCTTTCACCTTTCGCTCCAGAACACAAGCAAACCCCTTTGCGGTCACCTGATGGTCATGAATTTGTTGAAGAAAGGTGGCAAAAGCATCCGAGCCCAGTTCATGATCGCCCACCAAAAGTCGATGAATTCATCACCCAAGTACAAAATGAGGCTAGCAGACCCAGGTCTAGCCCTTTGAGTGCATCAACTTGGCGTCAAACTGCTAAACCTGCAGGGCACAGTAGCCAGTTTAATGACTATAGCAGCAATGATTGGCAAACGCCTAGTGATAATGAATACCGAAATGACAGCTACGATGATTACTATGGCAAGTATGGTAGCAACAACAGCAGTGGGTGGGTTAGGCCAAGTTTTACTACATGGAGTGCACAACCCAATTCTACTGCCCACTCCCGACCAGCGAGTGACATCACCACACCCTCGGCATTATTTGACAAGGAACCTTCCAACCCTTCTACCACTAGTGGTCAGCGCGTCCGGTATGTAGATCCAGTCCTAATAGACACTTCTGACAGCAGGGAAGCTATCCCAATGGAGCCAACAATAACATCCCATGGCAGGTGGGTCAGGCCAAGTTCCGCAACATGGGCCTCACGGTCTAACGAAAACCTTTCCAAACCAACAAGCGATATTCCCACAGCAATGGGGATTTTGCTAGAAGCTACCAAACCTTCCGTCTCTACTGCCCCAAACTCCTCATATACTGAACCAGGCTATAAAGAAACCATTGACAGCAGGGAAGCAGCAAGGAGATATGGAAAGTTCAACTTTTCGTCCAAGCCTTACACAACAGAAAATAATTATACAACGACAATTGACAGTAGGGAGGCTGCAAGGAAGTATAATGGAACAACAGTGTGAAATTGAAAAATAGAGAGAACGATTCTGCCTCTCCATGAGCTATCTGCCTGGGCCAGCATGTGATCACTAGATGATTTTACATAGTTCCATTCTCTTATATGCTGCTACTGTAAGGGATGTAGTAAATTACCTGGAGCCCAACTATTTTAAATAAGCTTTCCAATATCTTATCTGCTACTCAAAGTAATGTAGCACACTACCTAGAGTGCAACTATTTAAATAAGCCTTCTAATATCTCCACCTAAATAAGCTTTCTTTCTAAGCAATCTATTAAATTAATGAAGAATTACTTAGTGATTCTGTGTCTAATTTCTCTCCTCATATATTTTCTGTAGCCATGGTTGTGCTCTGCAAGATTAGCAGAAGTCTCTCAGCTTGCTCCCTTTTGCAGCTTAACATGTACATCGAAACATACGCTGTCCTTTCCTCAACAGAAAATGAAGGAACCTACCAGGGATAATCTCAGCTTTATCGATTGACCGTAAAGATGAACAGCTAAGCAATTCATTCCCATTGAAATGTAAACCAGAACATATTATTTTCCTCTCAGGTCATTTTCTTACTTAAAACTTTCATTGGTAAATAACTGTACCGAGGACTTGAGCTCAATTTTTCCGAATTCCCATATAATCAGTTCTTCCACAAACTTTGAAACAGGAAAAAGCATTCTTTTCGTTTTCCTATTAGATTTTTTATTTTTTTTTTAATTCGTTACCACCCAAACTGTATCCACTGAGTTTAAAGGGCAACGGGAGAAGACCAATTACATATACAACTCATATCACAAACCATACACAATGCGGAATTTCAATATCAAGGAAAAAATTAGAAAAGAAATGTATTTTTAATATTACTAACAGAGAGATAGATATGAGTAGATGGCTAGGATCATAATAGCAGCATATACCACGAAATGAGGCTTGGATCATAAGTAAAACTGCTAGTTGTACATCTCAGTGAAATGAATTGGGCGAGAGGCTGCATCATCAACATCTGCTTATTGCTCAAATAAATGGCTGTACCCACTTAGTTTATCCCCACATTCTGCTATTTCCTGATTAATTAAATAGCCATGATTGCAAAAGAAATATGAACCCGTTCCTACGCTGTACATATCCATGTCCATATGGCTCAAAGGTTGGGACCAGGAGAGGGTATTTTCATTCATTTCTTCGCTGTTCAGTTGGGTATCCTCTTTTTCCAGTTCATACACAAAGTGGATACCAACTTCTTTCACCTGATAACCAGTTGACATAACCACTGAAACACTCAATTGATCCCCAACTTCCAGATGATCCTCTAATTTCCAGTGGCTAAACCACAGCATGCTCCCTTCAATTTCTGGAATTCCATAAAAAGTTGGGCTGTAAGTCCACTTTAGATCCTGGGTTTTATTCCAGATCTTAGTGAAATGATAATCTCCCAATCCATTTCTTAGATTATTGCATGTATACACACTGCAGATATTTAAACCACGAATCTTACGACCATGGTGCACAGGAAGGTCAAAAGATAGAGATGATTCCTTTTTTTGGGGTCTATACCAGCCTGGAATCTCACTTCCTGGAAGATATATGCTACATATGCCACATTCATGTAAAACCTGTGCCATTGGCATATGACTTAGAAAATAATGATAACAGACATGTCATGGTAAAGGTTATTTCATATAAGAGACTACTGAAATAGAAGAGGGTGTTAGAGTACCTGGGGAGGAGTTATCCTCGATGTCAATGTCAAAACACTGGACATTTCGAATTTAGTGCTCCCTATAGATTCCAGGTTGAGCAAGCCCAAGTTTTTTGCTATTTCTATGTCTAGATTGCCAATTTGTTTTAACTTGAACAAGCCCTGAACCTCAACTAATTGCATACAACCGGTGAGGTTTAACTTGATAGATCTCATATTATATGGAAGATTTGTAATTCTTCCCAGTGACGTGCATTTTTCTACACTCAATTCCTTTAGACTTGTTGGGAGTTGTGAAAGTGATTGGAGACTGTTACAGTGATCTAACAGAAGGGACTCAAGATTAGCAAGGCTGGTCATGGTTTCTGGCAGGCAACAGATTGAGTTTCCACTTAAATTTAAATATTTCAAGCAGGAGAGGTTGCTGAAGTCAACAGGGACTTCTGATAGATTACAATCTGCAAGACTAAGGTTTTCTAAAGAGTGAGGAAAAAATGCCAACGATGAAAAAGACTGCTTGCCTTGCCTTCTTAACAACCAGGACAAGAAGGTTGAATGCCGTGATGCAGTTGTAGAATGTAACAGACCATCTGCGTGAAGCACCTTTAGTGATCCCATTCTCCCAAGTTCACCAGGCAGCTTATCAAGTTTCAAGCAACCAGAAATAATAAGTTTCTCAAGCGATTCCAACATAGCAATTTTACTTGGAAGTTTGCTGAGGCTTTTGCAATCTTTCAAGTTTAATAATACAAGTCTCTTTAGTTCTCCAATAGATTCATGAACCTCAGCCAAATTTAAGCAACATTTCAGCTTCAGCTTTTCAAGATTAGGTAGCCCTGAGAGGTCAGAGGTGGTCACAAGACTATAGGAATAGCTAAGGTTAAGGATTTTCAACCGTAAAAGTACCTGTTCAAATTTAGAGTATTTCAGTGTAAATGGAGATTCAACATATATGTGTAGGAGAGAGACAGAGACAGAGAGATTAAGAGATCATACCCTGGCCCCATTCCAAACATGTTTTAGACCACTATAGCGCATGTCAAGAACAACAACTTTCTCCAAGTGCAAATTGGGTGGTATAGATTTCAAAGGGAATCCATGCCAACACAACCATATCAAATTTTTAGGAAAATATTCATATCCTCCTCTGAGTTTTACATAATTGAGCTGGAGCAGTTTCAATTTGTGCATCTTTGCAAATGTCTTGGTTTCAAAAACAACTTCATTAGAAATTGGAAAGGTAGTCATCGGGTCATTATCTACAAGCTGCCTAGAGAAGAAGCCAAGACAACGTCTCTTTGGCACAGATTTGAAAATCATTTCTTCATAATAATGTCGTTTTGCAGAATTTGTAGAAGACATTGCATGCTGCTGGTCTTCCATTATTGTACATTGGTTGAAGGCCAGGCCTTTAATTGCTTCTGTGCCCTGCTATGCAAATGAGAACAAAGGAAAACGAACAGAAAAAAGTGATTAGTATCTATATTGTAAGCTTGCACAGATAGAAAGAAACATGCATAAGAAGTATTTGCATACGATATTTTCACTCAAGGCAGCGAAAGAATCTTCATGAGACCATAGACGGCTACGTTTCCCTGGGTTGTCAGGTGATTGTTGGCGAATAATTTCCCTCCCCATGTCTCTAAGCAAGGGATGCATCATCAATTTGTTATCTCCATTGATTGTAACAAGATGTCGATCAATGAGATTTTGAATTCCAACTTTTGTACAGTACTCACAACCATCTAAAATTTTAACTACATGGCCTTTATCTTTTCCAATGAAAAAACAAGCTACGTCAAGAAATAAACTTTTATCATGATCATCTTGTAAAGAATCATAGCTTATCCTGAGACTCTTTTGAATTCTACTATCAGGAATTGCTTTCAATTTTTTCAATGCATTTTCCCATCCATCTGCAATTTTGACAGATAATGAAGAGCCCAAAGCTTGAAGAGCTAATGGAATCCCATAACAGTGCTTTACTACAATCTTAGAGTGCTCCATGTAACCTTCAATAGGATGGTTTTGTCCAAAGGCATGCCAACTGAAGAGCTCAAGTGATTCATTAGCATCTAATTCCTCAATTCTAAACTTCTTGTAAATTTCATGAACGTTTAGCAGACCCTCATGCCTAGTTGTTATGATGATCTTACTACCCTGATAAAGCCTATCCCACATTCCAGTGATAGCATTTAATTGGTCCAATTGATCCACATCATCAAAAACCATAAGAACTCTTTTGCAACTTATTGCATCTTTAACTATCATACTTCCTTCATCCACACTATCTATTTTATTTACCTTCCCATTTAAGAATTTTTCAAGAAGTTGCTTTTGCAAGAGAATCAAACCATCAGGTTTTTTTGAAGCTTCTCTGATATCTGCAAGAAAGCAACTACCTTCAAATCTATCTAAATTTTGATTATAAACTATCTTAGCAATGGTTGTCTTGCCAACACCACCAATCCCACAGATTATTGCTACAATAGAATCGTCTTGCCCATCTTGTAACCACAAATTAATATCTTTTACACGAGAATCTATTCCAACTAAACAAGAGGGAGCATGCAATAATACTGAACGATTCAGCCTTTTCTCAACCTTTTTGACAATATCTTGAATAAATTCTGCCTCATGCCTACAGATCAAAATCAAACAGAAAACAGCACAAAAAAACATTGCATCAGTCCTCTGAATTAATTTCAATCACTTGGATTGACAAAAGGCATGTTGCTAATGTCTTTCCAAGATTAACATATTTGGTTCTCTTTATATATATACTGCAAAAGGAAAAGTAAAAAATGATAGAAAAAAGCACAGTGAATATATAAATGATGATGATTCTCAACCTACTTATCTATATAGCAATTAATCGTTCAGTAATCACTTTAAGAAGCAATAACTACCAAACAACCAAACGGATTCTCAAGGTTAGATACACTCCAATGGTAAATGCTACTTGACCTTCTAATTGTATTAGCTAGTTCTAACCTTCTAATTGTATTACCTAGTTCTAACCTTCTAATTGTATTAACTAGTTCTTCTTTTCTATTTGAAGAAAAAATTGGAGTAGAATGGTCGAATAGCAAATTTTTTAGAAGCAAGTTTCTTGTAAATTCTATAATTTCTCATTGCAGTTCATATCATTTTTCAACAAACAAACCCCATGTATGACAGAAACGATGGTCTGAATGTGTTGCACTTGGTAATTTTATCAAGAGAACTTTTATTACTTACCTCCCTTGCAAGTCCATCCCACTCAAATCTGTGATTTCTTTAAGCATTGCCCTCCATCTCTCAACCCTGTCCATCTCCTCCTTAAAAAGCTCTTCATATCTAGCAAATGCTTCTGCATAACTTCCAGACTGTTCCCAGACTTGTGTTGGATCGGCGTCATAGAAAACCGGCACAACGACAAGCCCACGATTTCTCCTTAATTCCATTATCCTCACAAGTTCATCAAGGCACCCTATTGAAGAGGCATAACCTTTTGAGAAGACAACTATGCATAATTTTGACTCTAGCATAGCTTTTTGGATGTCTGCATTGACATTTTCTCCTCTCTCAAATCCATCATCGCCTCTAAAAGTGTGAATTCCTGCTCGCTCCAGAGCTGCATAGAGGTGGTCACTAAAATTCTTGCCAGTATCATCATCTCTGAAGCTTAACAGGACATGATAAATATATTCGGGCGATCCTACAGCATCCATTTTAAAAACCACCAGCAGGAACTTCCAAGAGATGAATGAGTGGACGAGGCACCAAAGATCAATACAAACTAAATGCTGTCAACAAAGAACAACCCAGAAAGGGGGAAGATTAGGACAAAGGAACCAATTTGAATCTAGAAATTAAAGTTCAAAGACATAATGAGCCAATTCAAATAAACAGTTAAACTCAAAATCTTGGGCAAGCCTAAAATTGAAGCAACTCATTCATTTATCACAATTATGCCCAATCAGTCCAATTAGCCTACTAACGATTCAATACCACAGATTTTGCGTAATGCACAAACAACAGGGGAACAAATACATAACGAGTGAGACTCATCCGTAAATGATTCCAGCGTACACAAACCAAGAATTGAAGTGTTCGTGTGAAGGCTTCATTTGGCAAGCTATAGCTAACTGACAAATCAAGGGCTTAAAAAAGAAGAAGGAGAAGAAGAAGAAGAAGAAGAAGAAGAAGAAGAAGAAGAAGAAAAATTACGAATTAAGCATTAGAACCTCATCAAGGTGATTGCTGAAACGTGAAATTTGACTTGGGTTGAATCGATACTAAATTAAATTTAAGTATTTCACACAAGAAAACTACGCAAGTTGGTCAAAACCCAGGATTGAAGCATAATTTTCTGTAAAGATAATTGCTTTAGCAAAGAGGAATACATGGAAACCAGAGCAAAGCTGGTAGCTTTAATCGAACGGTATTGAAATTTGGCAGTTTGAATGTCAACGGTTTGTTCCTTGGAGTTTGCTTCCAGAAGGTCCCACGCGGACACTACTGTTTACTGATTATTTGATAATAACATTGTATTGTTTAACATTTAACTATTTCTTTCTTTCTTCCTTTTTATTTTTCATTTCAAAATAAACATTCATCTCATATTTGTTATTTGATATAAATAAATTTAAAATTGATGGAATTTAATTTATGTAATTAAATATATATTTATTAATTTTGTTTGCATTACATCTTCGAACAAAATAAATAAATATGTAAATTTTAAATTTATTTATTAATTTTATTAAATAAATTTCATATTTATGTAACAAAACAATTCCTTACTCTATTGAAGCCAGGCCAAGATTAGGAAATCCTAGAGCATGTCACATTCTCATATGCTTGTTCTAACTTAATAATGATAATACTCCTGAACTTTTATTTTTTTGTAGAAAATGGAGAAAATAATTGACAAACAATTCCATCAAAAATAAAGATCTGCTTGTGCTCTATCTATGATGGAGATGGAAAACAGTTACAGGCAGAAATTAACAAAAATTGTAAGAGAAGGGTGCATCCATGTCGATGTAAAGCACCAACTGCCAAAAGTGCCACAGCCTCTCCTTTTTCTACAACATTCAGTTTGAAACTTAACTCGTGTGGAACTCCATCCACATCATTCTCCCCGGGCTTTTGGCATTGGAGATGCAACTTGAACAGGAATTGATACATGACTGAAGAAGATATCGATAACTGATAAGCCAACCGCAGCGCTGCAGGTGTTACCACTCAAATATTGCCTTGTTTCAGCTCATAAGTTACAGGCTTGACCAGAAAATTTCATGAAAACTAGATATTGCTCCAACCTGTACAGAGAAAAATAACATTAAAAATAATCGTAATAATAATAAAAGAAACCAATATTATTTGCAACTTTAAAATTGGCAACAACAGTAACATTATTAAGTTTGGTGCAAAAAAGAAACCAGCTGATTACAGTAACATGACTTGAAATATGCAAAATTTCCTTAAAATCTCCACTTGGAGGTTTTAACAACTCAAAACCACATATGCAACTGCAGCGAAATCAACATTTATCAAAGCCATCGATCTTAAACTTAACAGATAGAAAGCATTAACTTTCATATATTACTTAAATTCTCGCTTTATCTTCTCTTTGGTACTGTTACTTGCACAAAGAAAATAAGGACCTATTAGTCTATTACCTGTTTGTAAGCATCAGAGGGGCAAACATCAAGGTGTAAATGCAGCCAACAAGAAAGTGTTGAACTCTGGCACGCAGTCCAAGATCAGAACAAACTGCCTCTCTCCTCACGGCTCAACTTGGAATAAGGCACTGCCTTATAAAGCCTGTGAAGTTACTTTCTGAAACAGATGATGTGCAGCAGCTGAGAGAACCATGATACCAACAAAAGGTTGAAACTTCCATAAAGTCCGGGTAGGTTACTATGGTGGTCTCCGTGTAAATATTTTGCAAGAATCTTTCTGTGGTCCCCGAGATGTTTATAATAGATGAATAAGGGCTTCCGGAGTGCTATTTGGGCTGAGTAATTTCAGACTGTTTCAGGGTTGGTAATGACATGCCTATAGTGAGTAAATGATCTATGAACTAGTCTATTCCAAAGCCTCTTTTAGAGAAAAAATAGTGTAAGATCTTGACATCTAAAGTCAAATTTGAGAGATTTGAAAAATATGTCTGAATTTTTCTCAACAGTTGTGAGCTTTACCAGCTTAAGAGAAATTTGAGCTTCCTTAGTTGCCTCACATCTCTTTTCTTTTTTTTCCTCTTTCCTTCTTTTATTTTCCTTCCTCTCTTCTTATACATATATATGACATACTTTGTACATCAGTATTCAATACCAGGAAATCCACAAGGACTTAGATCACCAGCAAAACAAATCCTAGTTTTGGTTATCAATGCAAGGGGAATCCTACACTAGATTTATTAATATACTAAAACAAAAGGAAATGACAAAGAACACCTTATAACAACCAACAGCTTCAAACATTAGTCATGGTAAGGCACATGTATGTATGTATGTATGTCATTTGACCACAAAAAAAGCACATATTATAAGAAATTTATGAGCAGAATTGACAATAGTTATTTTTTATGAGCATAATTGACAGCGTTATTTGTAAAATTTCCAAGAGAGACAAAATTAACCAGAATACCGAAAAAGTAGACTTGCTTGTAAGCTGACAACAAAAATGAATCCTAGACGTAACTTGTAGAAGGAAGAATACATACATACAATTCAAAAGAATCACACCTAGTTTTGAAGTATGCTAAACTTGAGTGCAAAATTGTTGTTCATATAGCTAAAAAAAATGTTACAAGGTACTTACTGCCTGAAACTCTTCGGAATTTTTTACAGTTTGGAGGTTCATGTGATGACAGAGCCCTATTTGATCAATGGATCCAATAAGCCTATCTTCATTGTGTGAAAACTGTTCTTTCAAGCAGCCACTGGTATGTCCGTCTTTATTCTCATAGGAATGGTTTTTCTAAATGATGAGAATACCAAGCCAAGGTCCCCTGATGTTGTTTGCACAATGCGAAAGGCTTCATTTGGCATCCCAGCCTTCAGAAGGCAAGATATAAATGAGCTAGTAGTAATTTTATCTGGAGTACAACCAACTGCTAGCATCTTATTAAAAATATCAATTGCTTCCATCATTCTTCCTTTCATACAATGCCCAATAATAAGAATGGTGAATGTCACTTTATCAGGTTCACATCTTTTTTCCTTCATTTCCGTTATGATCACATTTGCCTCGTCCACATTCCCAGCCTTACAAAATCCATCAATCACAGGGTTGTATATAAATGGTTTGGGGATGAGATTAGTACACTTCAATTGCCTCAAAAAATCACGAGCTTCATGAAGTCTATTTTCCTTGCATAGTGCATTAATGAGAATTGCATAAGTATAAAGATTTGGAGATATGTTTCTTGCACTCATCGCATCCCAAAGCTTCAAACCGAGGTGAACCTGTCCACTTCGACAATAACCATCAATCAAGGAAGAGAAGGTAACCACGTCAGGTTGGCAATTAAGAGAAACCATCTTTTGATGCATAGCTTCTGCTTCAACCATGTTACTAATCTTGCCAAAGCCATCAATAAGAACATTAAAAGTGATTACGTTGGGCTCAATCCCAGAGCCGATCATCTCGGCAAAAAGTACAGAGGCTCTCTCCATCTTACCTAACTTGCAAAACCCGGATATAACAGCTGTATAAGTTACAACATCCGGTGAACAATAGCCACTAGACTGAGCTTTCTTCATCAAATCATACCCTCTATCCACCTCATTGATCCTACATAATCCGTTTATAAGAGTGTTATAAGTAACGATATCAGGTAAACAACCAAAATTTCCCATATCATTGAAATGTTCAAAACCCCTATCAACTTCCCCTAATCTGCAGAGACCTCTGATAAGGATATTGAAGGTCCAAGTGTCAGGAGGAGATTGCAATGCCAAATGTCTAAAAAGACAAATCGCCTCATGTACCTGATTCCGTTTGACCAACTCATTCAACAAATTATTATACACGATCGAACTAATAGCAACACCCTCGCCTTTAACCTCAGCAAGCAATTTCTTTGCAAGATCAAACTTATCTGCTTGCACAACTGAAGATACCAAAAAACCCAAAAGTGAACTATCGGGCAAATGCCCATCATTCTTCATGTAATCAAATGCCAGTTCTGCTAAATCATGGATGCCCATTTGACATAATGACCTCAAAAGCAAATGGTAAGTCGAAAAAGAATGAGTGACACTCAGATTTAATCTACTGGACTCCAAGAACTTTAAACCCACAATCGGGTCATTAAACCGCTTAATTACCTCAAATGCAATCAAAGGGGTCAACTTCTCACACAAATAATCCAAACAAGCATCGAAAGAACGTGAGCGGACAAAAAGGGTAGCAACAACTTTAACGAACCAGGCCTGGTGACACTGTATCGCCTCTCTATCAGGTAACGGGCGAAACCCTCCTTGAGTGTGAGAATGAAAATGGGCAATGACGATCGTGGGGGATCGCATCCTGAAAAGGCGGGTCAATAATAAGAGTTTCATCGGCAGCCCCACGCCATCGGCAGAAACCTACGGAGACAATATTCTCGTGAAAATCGCCAGATTTTTAACTCGGTCTCCTGGCGTTGGATTCAGAGTAATTGATAGAGAGCAGCTCCGGTAAAAAAAAAAAAAAAGGGAACTTCTCATGCCGGCGCTACCAATACTCCGACCGGTTAGAGCTCCACAGTCCGTAGGGTTACTGCCTGAAGTAGAAACTCCAGCGCCTCGATTTCCTAGGATGTGCGAGTACGTGTAGGCACGAGAAAAGATAATAATTTTATAAATAAAATAAATTTATACAGTAATTAAATATAAATTAATAATTTTAAATAGTTATTATTTTATTAATATTTATTATTAATAATATAAAATTTTAATTAGTTTATTATGGAAAAAATAATATAATACTTATTAAACTGTATATATAATGTATTTTTATTATTATTTTATTAAAAATTATTATGAATAAAATAAAATTTTATTAGTTTATTACTAAAAAACTAAAGAAAATAATATAATATTTATTAAATTATATACACAATATTTTTTCATTAAGATAATTTAATAAATTTATATTTATATATCAAAATTAAGAAATCGTAAATATTTATTATCCTATTATTGAAAAAAATTTACTATTTTATTAAAAAATATTCATTAGTTTATTAAAAAATATTTATTATGAATAAAGTAAAAATTCATTAGTTTATTACAACAAAAATTAAAAAAAAAATATAATATTTATTAAATTATATATACAATGCATTTTGTTTCAAGACTCTAAATTTATTAGTAATGAAATAAAAAATTTATTAATTTATCGAAAAATGTTCATTTCAAATAAAATAAATGTTTATTAGCATATTAATAAATATTCATTTATTATATTAATACAAGTGTATTTTATTTCCTTATGTATTTAATTTAATAGATTTTTTTGTATTTTAATTTGTAGATGTGAATTCATTGAATTATTTTAAAAAAAACTCAAAACATAACAAAAAAATCAAGGTAAAATGCACAAAAAAAAAATAAATCGCATTTAAAAAATACCATAACTGCTAATTTTATTTTATAATAAAATAAAAATTTATTGATAAAATAATAAATATTTTACTAATAAACTAATGAATATTTTACTTATAAATCAATAAACTTGTATTAACATTTTCATAATGTTCTGTTAATTTGCCAGAGAGAGAGAGATTGGCATGTAAGAGGTAATATTGCCATGACAATGAGATCAATAGCTCAGGAAATCACTATAAAAAATTACACAAAATGACTTTTTTTAAACAAAATTACCATTATCCTCCATTATATTTATTCAGCCAACAATACATTCTAAGTTTTATCTTTTCCATTCGACCTCTCACATTCAAAAAAAGTTTATTGGCTTTTAACATAATAAACGAATCAATTTATGGATTTCTTTGTATGTGTTTGCATTTTCTGGTTTAGGGTTCTAAGATTCAATTTTCTCCTTTGAACTTCTTTATCATGCGCACAAACAAATCAGATTAAGGATTTTGTGATTCTATTTTTTAGGATTCTTCTCTGCATCGCATTCAATTCTCGTCTAAGGAATTCTTCTCCTTCAGTCTATTGTGAAAATGTCGTTTGGGCTTTTTGTCGATGGGATCCTTTCACCGGTAAAGGTATTTAACAGGCTATTTTTCGAGTTGCTGCTATCTAAGGCTATCACAGTTATTTACTAGTACAATTTTTTAGTTCCCTCTATTTGATGTATTTGAGATTTTCTTTTGCAGCACAAATCTCATTCATTCTCTTCATATTCATTTCAAGCAAGTAAGATTTAGCCATCGCTTGGAATAGTTAATAGTTCGTTCCAAGTTCAGGTCCAGTAATTTAATACTCTGTACTTCATCTTCTCATATCTTAGGGATCAATCACCTTAATGCTCTGCAAATAGTATATAACTCATTTGAACATGTAAGATATATGATACTTATTTAATTTTGTTAGTTTTTTGCGAGTGTCGTTGAGGAAGGTGGGTTGTGGGTGAGGGAGACTTTGATAAGCCAATTGTTCATATTACACCTATATATATATAGTAATTGAATACATTTTTTAGTATGCATTTTTTATTAAATTAAAATACTTTTTTATTTATATTTTTTCATTTTATTTTTTATTTTTTCTAATTAAAAATTAGAAAAAATAAAATTAAAACATTTTATTTATTTTAATTTCTATATATTTTTAATATATATATATTCTTTGCAATCAATAAAAATTTTTGTATCACAACAAATCCAATAAACTTATAACTTGAATGAAGAAACAAACCAAATCAATCTATGGACCAGGCATAAATAAACATTTATGTGAATGATGTAATCGAAAATATTTAGATTAACTAGCCATATAAACTAATATATGGATTTAGAATAATTGCTTATGGAACAAATTTGTTCATTTAAAACTCCTATGATGTACAGTTGGGAAACATTAAGAGAATTTCATATCATATAATGAATGTAACAATTATGGTGTTACAAAATTTGGTTTCGTTATTAAAAATAAGTTAAACTTGTGTAGGATTTAACATCATATAATACGAATATAATCTATATATAACATAATAAACCATATGTTATCTGAAGGTTATATTTGTAGTGTATGATACTAAATTCTGCACATCTACTTCAATAATTTTGTCACACCAAGTACGTTATATATAGTTATATAAATATTATGTGATACTAAATTCTGCACAAATGTTAATTATTTTTAATGATAAAACTAAATTTATGGATATTATAAAATTGGTAGAAATTGAATCTTGGATGTTGATGAAACAATATTTCTCATACATGTATGTAAATTCTAATTGTTAATGACAATTATGGTAATGTTATTTTAAATAAATTTAGAGATTTATTAATTTCTTGATTTTATGAATTTAACTTAATTTATATTTTAAAATGAGTAACTGTCAATTATTATTTAAAAGTACAAAGATATATTTTGACAAAATATATTTGTTCTATTTATAGAAATGGGATAGCTTTTATCTGAAAGTTATTTTAGCAATTATGTAAACTAATGGACACTCAAATCACTATTGGGACAATCCGATAAGTCTTTGGGCTCACTTGACAGCATCTGAAACGTTTTGGACTTTAGGCCTCAAACTGTTTTGACCCAAGTAAGCAGGCACACAACAAGTAATTATAAAAAAAAACTAAAAAATAGTCGATTATATTATTAAAAAACAAAAAATATATATTATCAAAATTCTAAAATAATCGATTATATTTAAATAATAAAAGTTGAACATGAAATATTTCAACTTAAAAATGATATAATGTTTTATAATAAATTTAATAAAGTATACATAAAAGCATAAAAAAGAAAAATTACTATTTGCTTCTTATAATTTGACATAATATACTAGTACTTTCTGATATTTAAAAAATACATTATTTATTTGACATAATACACTAATATTCCCTTGAGATATGAAAATTATACTATTTATTTTATGAAAGTTTGATATATTATATTAATACCATGTACAAGTTTAATTTATTGTACTAGTATTCTTAAACAAAATATAATATTTTTCTTACTAAGGTAAATGTCTTAAAATTTAATCAAATGGTTATATAGTTTAATTAAAATAAAATAGAAGAGGCAAATTATATATTTTTCAAACATTATGAAATACTAGTGTATTATTTTAAATCACATGATAAATATTAATTTTCCCTAAAAAGAATATATATACGTCTTGCTCTAATTTCTATGCAATTGGTGTTATTGTGTTATTTACTCACTTTATAAATGTATGTAAATTTTATTGTATTTTTGTTTTTGGGTCACTTGCCTTGCAAAAAACAAATTACTATTTATAAATTAGAGGAAAGTTGTAAATTGCACCATATATTATAGGCTCATAATTAAATAGCATTGGAAGATTGATTTTCTCTCAATTGAGCTATTAGGCATTGTTTAGGAGGGGGAAAATATAGAGGAAAGAAAAATAGGAGGTATTGTTATGATATCCTATTTGGAAAGGAAGGAAAATAAAGAGGGGAAGAAAAATAATTTTTATTTTCCACCCTCAAGTATTTGGATAGATAAAAAATATGAGAGAAATAAAATAATGAGGTATTTTCACTTTATTTTGTTTGGAAAATGAAAGAAAATAAGGAGGAAAAGTAAAATAACTTATATTTTTCATTGTCTATTTTCATTCCAAAATAAAGAGAAAATACGAGAGATTGATAACAAATATCACTGTTACTAATAAAATTACTTTTTTTTTATCATTGATTATAATAGTGAAGTACTTAATATATTATAAAATGATGTAAGAAAATGTAAATATGTAATATTATAACTTTTTTTGTCTCTAGCAATAAATTATCCAAATAAAAAAAATATAAGTTGTCTTATTTTTTTTTTATCTTGCTATTTTGTGTATATTATTTCAATCTAAAATATAATGAAAAAAAATAAAATTGATTTTCCTTTTATATTTTCCCTCCCAATGGGAAAATTTCCAAACACCATAGAGAGAAAGGAAAATAAAAAGAAAAAATAAATTTATTTTCCTCTCTTATTTTCTCTCTCCTCCGTAAAAAAAATTCCCAAACAAGGTGTTAAGGTTTATTTTTGGGATAAATCAATCAAATTTCTTTTCATTCCCTTCACTCCCAATATTTATGTGCTGACTGAATTATTAAAAGCAAATAAATAGTAAACAGTGTTAGGAGAGTAACAATAATAAAAAGGAGAATTGTTAATCTAATATTAAAAAACAAGAGAAATGGAAAATAATCTAAGCCTTGTGTTCTATACAATTTCATTAAGAAAAACTTGTCTTCTACATTAGTATTTAGGATAAACGGCGTTTATCTCTCAGAATACAACAGATTCCAAGTAGTTGTTGAACACATAACTTGTTTTTAATTATCCAAATAAAAAAAATATAAGTTGTCTTATTTT